>ML802957.1:225543-248000 GCA_009831015.1 Picea engelmannii
TGAAGATTCCACTTGGGAAGATGAGTCTTTTATACAGAAGCATCCAGAGTTACTCAAGCATTGCGAACAACACTTGTCTCAAGGGGAGGGGCATGTTAAGCCCTAATATTGGCTCATTACCCCTTAATTGGGGCATATTATACTAGTAATGTTATTTTATTTTTGTCGGCTTTAGGCAATTAGTTGTAATTATACCTCCTAGTCTCCTATATATACCAAGGAGACATTTTCATTTTGAATCATCTTGTACTTGAACATTTAAGTGGGGTAAAAGGAGGTTTCCCCCTCGAAGAGGCTTACTATCTGAAATTATCTCTTTTTCAAGGTGTTGAGTACTTTTTCTGAGGTTTTTCTATGCTATATTGATATTTGGTTCTTAACAAGCAACTTTTATGAGGATGATGGACGATATCCTATGATCTTTCACCAGTACTTTTGTAGTGGTGTATCTAGATGACATCCTCATCTACAACAAGACTTGGGCAGAATACTTGCAGCATATTCAACAGGTTTTTCACACCCTACGACAACACAAACTATATGCAAACTTGGAAAAATGCTCCTTTGGCATGGACAGGGTCCATTACTTAGGCTACATCGTTGATCAGCATGGTGTGCATGTGGATCCAACCAAGATCTAGGTCATCCATGACTGGCCAGCCCCAACAACACTCACTGAGCTTCAAAGCTTCTTGGGCCTCACTAAGTTCTATCGCAGGTTCGTGTTGGGATTCTGTCATATTGCATGGGCCCTCAACCAAGTAACCAGGGGTGGAGGTAAGGAAAAATTTATGTGGGGAATGTCCTAAAAACAAGACTTCAATGAATTGAAGCAACGTTTGTGCTCATCCCCAATACTTTCATTATCAGACCTGCAACATCCCTTTGAGATCAATACAGATGCTTCAGACTATGTTGTGGGCAGCGTTCTCACTCAACACGACCACCCCATGGCATATCATAGTGAGACACTATCAGATGTTGTTCATAAGTACCCTACTTACGATAAATAAATGTACTCCATTATGCAAACCTGCCGCCAGTGGAGACATTACATTTTGGGGAAGGAGACAGTCATCCACGTTGATCACAGGCCACTACAGTTCATGCAAACCCAAGGCAAATTGCAAAATGACGACCATCAGAAGTGGTCCACATACTTACAACAGTCCCACCTCAACATCAAGTATAAAACAAGAAGTACCAACAGAGTTGGTGATTGCCTCAGCCGACCTCCAATGGCGGCACTCATCATGGTGCTAGAATCTTGCGACCATGATACCTCCAGATGGCCCCACCTCTATGAGACAGACCCTAACTTCTCCACCACCTACCAAATGTTGGGAGCAAACTCAGTGGTCGCTAATTTCCATATTCAGGATGGGTTGTTGTGTCATCTAGGCCATCTTTGTGTTCCATCAAGTGAGCACATGAAGTTGATTTGGGAAGCTCACTACCATCGGGTGGCAAGACACTTTGGCATTGAAACGACAATGGCAATGTTGCAGAAACATTTCTACTGGCCGAAACTTCGACAGGATGTCGACAAGTATATCAGGTCCTCCACCGCCTATGCTATTTCCAAATCGACCACTAAGAAATAGGGAATGTACACCCCTTTTCCTACTCCTAACAAGTCATGGGAATCCATATTAATAGACTACATGTCGGGCCTCCCATCCACCAAGAGGGGAATTGACTGTGTTTTTGTGGTTGTTGATCGCTTTTCCAATATGGCGATTCTAGCCACCTGCAAGAAGAACATCATCGTAGTGGCTACTCCCAAGATCTTCTCAATGCGTTTGGTTACACTTTTGGATCCCACAAACCATTGTATCATATAAGGACAGACGGTTCCTCAACACATTCTGGTCGAGCCTCTAGTCACTACTGGATACCAAGCTCACCAAATCCATTTCCTTCCACCCCTAGACAAATGGAAAAAATGAGGTCGTCAATCGAATGATCGTACATATCCTGCGCATGTACAATTCCAATCACCCCCGCACATGGGATGAGAGTCTTCCATATGTCCATCATAGCTACAACCAAGCCCTACACACCATGCCCGACCACCCGCCCATAGATGATTGGCAATTTCCGTCAATGATTTAAAAAATTTCATAGGATTTGATCAATGCCAACCATCAGCCATCGACTATTAGTGATGTCCTTTGGTCAAACCAAGTCTTCATTTTTTTTGTCGATTCGACCATCAACCATTGGCGATTTCTCTTGGAAATTTTCCACACTTAAGCAAATTTCTACCAAACACACCGACGAATATAAGTCGTCAATCTGCATCCTTTCAAAAACCACCGAAGTGAATCATGGTCGTTGATTGGATCTACCCTTCAAAACAGCCAAAATGGATACGTATCGTCGATTTGATTCATTTCCCAAACTATCGAAAATTAATCATGGTCATTGATTTACTCAACCTTTCAAATGGTCAAAACCTCATGGATTTTTAAATTTATCATGACAAATCTCAGCCATCGAAATCGAGATCAAAAGAGATCTAAATCATCGATTCACCAAACTTCCTATAACTCTACAGGAAGACATTAAAAGTCAAATTTTGACCATTCCAAGTCGAATTTCAATCTGCAACTTTGCAACTCGGCTCTATTGAACCTCCTAAATAGTTCGGAGTCATTTAAACCCATATTTTTACCCAAGGATTTGGGGATTTCTCCCTAATTTCTTTGTATTCCCCAAATCAGTCATAGGAAAAATATGCAAAAACAAATTTCACCAATTCATTTTGATTATAGCCCATACAATCCTGGTGTTTGAACCTGAGGCTCTAATACCATAATGTAACTTACCCATCCTCCAACTGAGCAACATTACATGCAGAAACTCATTAAATCTGAAGATTTTCTACATAATTAAATTCTTATAGCTTACCAACTACAGATCACACATAAATTTAACCATTTGACGAATATCACATTTCTAAATGCATCTAACATCATATGTTAAAACATGAATGAAATTGTTCAGGAAAGAAACAACCACACAATGTTCATATAAACCATTTACATAGTGGAATAACATAAGAACATAATAGAAACACGTATATGTTAATGATTAACCAATTGGCTGAAAATGAAGGATGAACCTCCCAGCCATAGGCATTGTTGTTTATTTTCTCTCAACAATAAGCCACCTCGTAGCAAAGGTTATGAGTCCACTAGGAGATCTATACCACTAGTTTTCCACTCTCCACACACAGTTTCCCCAAACCCAGGTTTTATCCTCACAACAGTCCCAAACGTCTAGCTCTCTCTTTTCCCCACAACCTGCACTACCCAAGGAATGTACCCCCTTCACTGCTCAAAGTCCCTCAGGTTGTACAATTTTTTTATCAGGGTCACTAGTGCATTCGGTTGGTGAGAAATCACTTGGCTATGAACTCTCAAATGTTTCATGTTTTCTCACAACATCCTTCAGAAGGCTCTGAGTCATTTTCTCCACAGAAAATCGCACCACAGGCTCATAACCCAATTTACAGGCACACGGGCCTCTTTCTTAGCATAAAAATGTAGCCAAACAATGGCTACCTCCAAGTATACCATTTTTGGTCCCTTTTCCATCCCTCTACTCCTCCTTTTCCACCCAAAATCTGCATGTAAAAAATTTCCCTATTCTACATACGAATTTCCTCTTCTTCCTTGCTTAGTTGACTGACACTCTTCTCAAGGATGATTGTACTGCAGTCCATGCTCTCCAATAACTATGGGATGTGACCACTCACACCCACCCTATTACATGAGTTAAATGATTGGCTTCTCATACACTCAATCAACAAATAGAAGGCTATACACAAAGATAATAATTTTACGAATATGGGTTCGATTAATATCCATGAATAATTCCTCCTTGGACCCCTCTCTCTCTTGTGGAATCATAGAACCCCATCGTTCTTCATTTCCTTAGTATTACAACTAGTGATTATTAATTTTATTAATTATTTCAATGTTCATAATATGCAATTCGGCCCTCGACCACATTAAATCAATATGGGCTCTTCTCCCAAACACATCAGCTCACCATCCTAATTCACATTTATACAATTACATTATAATTCACGGGGATTAGAAATGAGGATGTTACATGTGACATATTCAATAAGATGTTGATGAAAAATATATTTTTCTCAATAAGAACTACCTCAGGGAAACCAATTAATGATCATAGTTAGAGTCACTTATTGCTTAAAAAAGAACTTCCACTGACCAGAGAAGATTCAAGGTATTTAACTCCACTTTCTTACTGGGATATTGGAAATATGAAATGGTAAGATTCAAGATAGACCTAAGGCATTCCAGCATGTATGGTTCCTTGTTAATTTAAGGTAGTACCTTTTGTATTAGTGTTTCATGCCAATGTGGATATAGGATTCAATTTTGGTTTACTTCACAAGATCTCTACAACTGTGTTCTTTTGGGAGAAAATGTCTTAGTCAAATTTTGCTATGTTGGGAGCTAGTTGAATTAGGAGGGATCGCTTGATTAAATGATATAAAATTTATGTTTGAAAATGGGTTAACAAATAAATTCATATCACTAGTCATTAGTTTTATTGATGGTATTCATCACATCATGTTTAACTTGTCATAGTCTTATTTCATGAATGCATATGTGAAGCCCTCAATCATTGAATATTTTGCTCACCTACATAGGAGGACACAACTTGAGAAAAAAAATTCCTTGGAAACTTTTACATATCCATGAGACACAACATTTGTAAATTTTTATCATGAACATGTTTTGGAATCTACTTTCAATTCTCTCCACATGTCTATCTCAATTCCTTTCATTTCTTTTAAGATAGATTAAAATCAATCTTATGTCCTGAATTATTTTCTTATGTAGGTACAAGTGTCTAGTTGATATCATGTTCCTTATTTTAATTGGTTATGAGTGAAGCATGTTCATGCTTCATAATAAATTTCAGTACTTTCAGAGTTAGATTAGAATGAGCACAAATTCTGAAAGCCTTAGAATATTAAAACACTAGAGAAAATTCACTAAAGAAGTAGAAAAGGAAGATCTTTCCAGTCCCTTACTTCTTAAAACACATGGCCACAAGGATGATATTAAAGCTAGTAGGATTCGAGAAATAAAATGTGAGATTCAATTCTCATACAACCTAGTGCCAAAGCCCATTTAGATGAAGCATTATGTGTCTAGTATTTCACAAGGATTAGTCTTTTCATGAGGCTACATAAATACTTGTGGTGTTGTGATGCATCATTATTTTAAGACATTTGTGACACTAACACTCATTCTTTTTTTTCAGAATGCATTCCTTACTTACTACCTATATGTATTCATAGTTTACTAAAGGTTTAACTTTTCAATTGTATCAGGTTTGGAACCGATCTTCATCTTTTGTTTTTGAATGTGATTGCAAGGTTTTATTTCACATGATTTCTTCCCATGAGGATGACCTACTCTTCCAAGTCATTTTCTTCGAAATCCCTGATTGTGTTTGATGGTATATATGTTTCTCAACTTCATTGTCTCACTTTGGAAACACATGCACATAAAACATGCATGAAATAGTTTGCTTGTCTTTCCTATTTTATGAGATGAATTGAAGGGCCCTATTGAAGGTAAATCAGAGATGATTTGGAATATTGTGACAATGATTGGAACATGACCTGAAAAATTTCCTAACCAATGGTTATCCTTTCATGTTGGCCAGAAAGTAGGTCATATGTAATAGGGGAACCACCCATACATTAAGCAATTGCTTGCTTTAAGGGTGAAATTCCAAAGTATAGACACTAAAAACCAAAACGAATTGTTTTATTTAGCTAAGTGCAATAAATCTATAAGAAAATACCAATAATTGGAAGTCATCCCCTATTAGGATAAAATAAAAGAAAAGGAAGAAGGCCACTACTTTCCCCAATTGCTTTCCCCATCCACCAGATGCTAATCATATATTGAACAAACCAGAAATGAATGGGAAAGAAAGATCGATCATATTAGGGGATATGCAGGTATCTCTTTCGAGGTATGGAAACTCACTAGTAGTGGAGAAAGGTCTATGGCACCGTGGTGACTCCATCGGGGATATGGATGCTTGTGGGTACTGGAGAAACACTTGAGGGATAATATATATGCACTTGGTGAAAATATTTTTATATCTCAAACCTATATTGGCCCTATGATGAAGATGTCAACCTATATCATCGACATAGTTTAAGAAAATAAATATTGTCATCATTCATCCTCTTATTACAATAGATGAGCTCCACTAGTTGGCATCCAAACTGAATCTATCACAATGAAATATTTCATATCTATATATATTAGAAGTGGTTCATGGAACTTCTTTATCAAAACTCAGTGCGTTCATGTAATAATCCCCTCCAAAATCTGTAGAATATGGGGAGGTCAAGAATTTTTGGAATATTAAGGGCTCAACATCAAGAGAAAAACATGTCAATTGCAGGAATTGAACTTGGGTGGGCGGGGGGGGCAGGGGCGGGGGACACCCTTGAAAAAAAAACCWCTTGGGATAAACCCAATTCACATACACACACACACACTYATTTCGGAATGACCTTGACGATAAGAACGCAACCCTCTGCATTGTATGCTCATAAWTCATGGAAGACTAGCAAAGATTCTAGCTTCCTCCAATGTGTCGCCAATTAGAGGCCTCAACACACCCTCAATTCCACTGACTTGGGGCCCCTCCTAAATTTTTTCAACTCATATCTTTTRATCGATGCACCCATTAGCCATGTTCTCTTGATTTTTAATTRTTGAGCATTTGTTGGTTGAATGGATAATTTTKATCCCATGGCTATTTGATTTTATTTAATTCAAGTTATGGTCATGATTGAGTGTAGTAATAGTCATGTCAAGTTTTTTTATGTTGCAAGTGGTCTTTACTATGCCTGTCATATTCAAATGTGTTTTGTGTTGCCTGATTCTTTRACTAGCCTTGACCATGAAAGTGCCATATATTGTTACYTGGGTTGATTGAAGCATCTGTGAGMCATAGGGTGACTATGAATTTCTTTTCATAAAAGAGYTAGTACTCATTCCATGTACTCATTACAAAGTACTCAACACCATGTGCTCCAAATGTTATTTGGTTGTTTTCATAAGATAATATATCTCAGCTATCGATGGACGACCTTAGTTTCAATGGAAAAATTGAAATCMTGTGTAACATAGATGTCAGAGGAAATAATGAAACTAAATTCGRGTRAAGGAATGGAAAGAACRAGGCCCAAAATTTTGTTAAAAAWTTATGTTTCTCACAATTTTGGGTATTGGTCAAGTTAATTTTTCACCTCCAAAGMAGGSCTACTATAAGTTTTTTAAGATTAYGAACCCAACACCACTGACATAATCAAAATCCAAGGTGTATAAGTACAAAAACTCTCACCRAGTATTTCTCGTCAAAAGAGCCTCATCAATCATGAAGCTGCTAAAATATTTTRAATAGAGTTGTAAGTACCCTYAGTGGAAACCTCTTCCTATTCTTTYTGCATTGCAAAAATTRACATCTCAATCARASATCATATAGACAAGTTATSRRTTTTCTAAGTTAAATTGAATTATGCCAAAACCCAYCCTGACTTATCACATTAAAAAATAAAAAATAWTTWTWTTTTTTTTCCAAAARACACACAGTGTATCATCCTCCCAAAAAAATATTTTTTCTCCATRAAACACGGTGTATCAACATGAAAAAAATATTTTTTCCACACGACACACGGTGTRTCAGCCCAAAAAAATATTTTCTTTGCAAAACACATRATGTATCARCTAAAACAAATATCAAGGCCGATACATTGGCCCAAAAAAATATTCTCATCCCCTCACATGAGGGACAAGAAGTTGATACATTGGCCCAAAACAATATTCTCATCCCCTCACATGAGGGACAAGCAGTTGAGGTCACATAAAAACAAGAATAAACCATGGTGATTAAACAATGTTTTAGAGAGGAGTATGCACATGAAATTAATTACTATGAGTGGCATATAAGACAAGACATATGAGATGGATAGTAAAAAAATGAAAAGGGAAACTTTATTGCCCCTCACATATTATATTTGACCCCTCTTAACATATTGGTCTTGTAAATTATATTTTCTCACGATACATCAACCTTGTAAATTTGTGTCGATACATCGACCTCCTAAATTATTTTATGTGTCGATACATCGACCCTAAAAAAATATTTCTTCTTCAATGTAAAAATTATTTTTTCTTCGATGTGATAGCATAAAAAAATTGTTTTTATCGCATATATTTAAAAAAATTATTGGTGCCCTTCTGATATCCTTATTGGCCTGAATTTTTTTTATAAGCCTTAATACCATGAGAGATAGATGAATGAAATGATACTTGGGGCACATTAATTGAGATTTATGAAGTGTGGAGGATGAAATCATTGGTGGGCGTACTTAAAACACATGGCATATTACCCCAAACATTGGCAAGGTCACAACACATAAGGAAAAAAACCTTATCTCCTCGTGTTTTTTTTCAATAACTTTTGACCCAAAAATCCAGTTTTCATGCTTCTTATACCATTAGAAAGGTAACACCTAGGCATACAACCTCTTTGGTATAGGTTTCAATATATTCTCCACCATTAATTTTGTATTTTCAAATTTAAATAATTGCATATTGTCAACAACCCAAGAACCTAATAACATACCATTTCAATGAAGGTGTCTATGAAATCATCGTCAAAGGGACCAAATATCAAACTTAGGGAAGTAGATTTGAACTCCTTATTAAGTTTTCAACTAAATTATTTATGTTAAATGCACCTTTTAAAAAAAAAAAATGAAATTTGTATATTGGAAACTCATGTATTATGCGGTAAATAATATCCAGGTACCGATATTAAAAGAGGATTATACATAGGAACCTGAAGACATAATGTATGAAGGAGTGGACAATAGAAAGATGGATACTAGACGTTTAGATAAGGAAAACACACTAGTACATAGCAGTGACTCTGCAAATGTAATCTTCAAAAATGGATGAGGTACCAGCACACGAGAAATAATAAAATAACAAGAATCAAGCACAATTGACAGAGGATGAATTATATATTTAAAATTAGGCATGAAATCTCATAATAGGCAGGTCCCAAGCAAAGAGAAAAAGGAGACCCATAGTATGCAAGTTATTGATTACATTGTATAAGGAAAAGTAGGGACAAAATAGGGTGAAGTGTGAATGTATATGATGTAGGAAATAGTAAATTATGAATATTTTTTCTATTAGTATTTCCTCATCATTCCAAGGGGAACAAGACAAAATTTTGCAATAGAAAGTCAAGAGTCGGGGAGGCAGAAGGCCAATAGTTAGGGTGAATTTTAATAAATAGAGTCATTTTATTCATGAGGAGGGATTTTGGCTCTTGGAGCTTTCATGTACCATTGCTAGAAATTTAATGAGGAGAAGCCTTTTTGGGTAAGCTATTTTCTGGAGAACTTTGATTCTTGTGTTTTACCTATTGTGGACTATTCTTCTACTTTTGCTTAGCACTAGAGTTGTGTAAGAATGTATCTCACATTGTATATTATTCTTATGTGTGGCTACTACATTTTTTATTTTATCCTTTAGGAAATGTTTGTCTAAATCTTTGAGCATAGGATTTTAGGTGATTGTTTTAATGTTGGACTATCTTAGGTTTGCAGTCATTTACCCGTATTCTTGTCTTTATTCTAAGAGAACTTTTTCCAAGTTCATTGAGAGGAATAGGTGTGGTTTTGTGTTTACTTTCTAGTTAATATTAGTTTCTTCTGGATGCATGCATTTGCATCTTAGATTATTTTCATTTCATTATTTAGCTTAGAAACCATTATTGGTGGATTGGGCCACAACCGGTAAACCTCAAAACTAGTAATGATTGTCGAGCCAGAATCTCGATGGGTTCGTTATTCCAAACAGTGTGAGGTCTAATTGGGAATTCTCATTCGAGGTAACCCCTACTGTTGATCAAGGTCACGCAGAACCATCAATAACTTGAATCCAAATCCAAGGAGATCTCTAGCCTCACAGAGTAATTTTATATTTACAAGAATGAATTTATTGGCAATGTGGAATTCATTGAAGTGGTCACTTCAATGTGAAACAAACTCATGAATTTGGCTTCTAAATACTTTGACAAGTTGACGGGGGTGTAGTCATTTTTTAATACAATGGAGGAAAATGGTGAGTTATTTGAGTCAATGTTAAGTAATATTTTCCAATCATAATTTCATCTTGGATAATTTATAGTTTGTCAAAAGAAATTCACTCCTATCCCAAAAGGGGTGTCAACTTTTAGCAGTTTCAAAGTTGTAGAGTTTTTTGCTCACTTGGACTTTGAGGAGTTCAACATGTAGAATGTGAAAAGATAAATCACAAGCATGGAAAGTTACTTTTCACTAGTTTTATTTAATGAAAAACCTTTGGGGAATTAGTTCATTCTACAACACATATGTGTGGAGGGAAATGTGGACATTCTTAAAGAATTCCATGACAAAGTGCATCAAATAATTCAAGGAAAGAAAACAGCTATGCAAGAAGGAAAAATTGATTACGACATTCACCTTTGTGAGCACCTTGTAGACTGCATCGAGAAAGTTCAAGGATTACTACAAAACATGATTCTTGATTTGGATATGAAGAGAGTTGATTTTTGAATTATTACTTGTTAACATTTATTTATATTGTAAGCTAATTCTACTTCTATATTAATATTGTACAAAAATTGTCACACGCAGAGCTATATGTGGCCTATTAAGAAGGAAAACAGACCACATACAACACTAAAAATGTATCCATTGTTTTTCTATGCTAGTAGAACTATAATCAAGAAGGAAACAGAGGTTAAAGACCTTAGATACATCATAATAATATTCAGAAATCATAAAGACTTGCAACTAGAACTAGAGTGAAAACTAAGAAACAACATAATCAAAATTAAATAGATCCAAATGGGCATGGAGGGCTCAGAGTCAAAGGTCCCTTAACTATCTTTCTCTCTTCTCACTTTGGACTATCTTCAACAGTAATGGGGTTGCAATAGGTACCTTGTGAACAAGTGGTTTCATTTTCATCTATTGAGTAGTCTTGATCACCCAACCACCACTCTGAAACTTTGATTCTCACCTCAAAAACAACCCTGGAAATTGCTTCAAATTTGGCTTCTATCAACATCATTATGGCCATAGTTTCTTTCTATTGTGCCCCTTTAGCTTCTACAGTTTGGGCTATGAATGTCTTGGTGAAGCACTAAAATTATGTTCCCCTGAACACTTTTGTATCTTTAGTTATAGAGAAACCAAAATCAAAGATCCATCATTGAAATTCCTCTTCAATCTACTCTTTTGAAACATGTCTTTGTTTCTGACAAACCATATTCTCCATATATAACATCTCTTTCTTAATTACTGAAGGGGTTTTATCATGGTAAAGTTGTTTACTATGGTGAGCAACTCCTTTTTCCCTTGTTGGGTGTGAGGAGGCTCTTACAGGTCTAGGAAGGCGAGAGATAGTTTTTCTACTCCTCTTTGATTTTCCTTTGTTTGATTATGGATTGTCCTTGACTAGAGAGTCTACCATGGTCAATAGAAAGTACTCTCCACAATCCCTTGAGCTAGAGGAGGATCCAACAATGAAACCCTGCACAATAGAAAAACCAAAATCCCATGCAAATAAACCCAATAGAGAGACTAAATCCATGCACAAGTAGACCATACCCAAACCAAGGTTGACTACCACAAGAGAAACATAGGAAAGAGAAACACAAATAGCATGGGATAGCCAACCAAAGGGGGTCCTAGTCTTATGAACCCTAGGGAGACTACATAACTCAGTTTAACACCCACATCAAACAAGCTTGTTATGCAACCTTGTATAAAAACCTCACTTCCACCCAACATCATGATCACCCACGCCATCATCAACTAGGAGCTATTACAAACTTGACCTCCCATGAAATCTTGAGAACTCGCCATGAATACCACCAGTAGCTTCTCATACCCATTCCACCACAACTCCTCAAAAAACATGAGCAGGTATAATTATAATGTCGCCCAAGACCAATGTACCCCTCTCGCCCGGTCAATATCACTAGTTACCTCATAACGGCCATGCATCACCCCATTTGGGAATATTACTTGTTAACATTAATCTTGGAGAAAAAAATGTACTTTTTTCAAGGAGAAACAACTTCGAGAGACATTTTCACTCTTGAATAATTATGATAAAGGATTAAATGTTCCTTCAAAGAAATCATTATTTTTCAACTCAAAGATCATGTGGTTGGTTAACTTTTTGGATTTTGAAAAAACAAAGAAGTTTATTGTTAAATAGAAATTAGCATGTAGAAATAGGTATTATAGGTATTGTATATACCATCAACCTTATAACAAAGCTATGAGTCAATGTTAGCATTACTTTCAATAAATTTGTAGCTAATTATCCATGAATCTAAATGCTCTTACAACACACAAGTGACTTTATTTGTTATTTAATTAATGTATAACTATTCATGAATCTAAGTGCTCTTACAAGACACAAGTGACTTCATTTGTTTTTTAATTAGTATATTTTAAAGAATGCTTTCAATGTTGATATTCTTGTTATAATTAAATTACTATTTTAGTTTTAAATTAAAATTAAATTTTATTATTATTATTTTTTTTAAGTAAAAAAGAGGAGGATCATGTTTATATTACTAGTGTAAATTTACAAAGTCTAATAATGATGCCAACTGTCTCGTCTACTAAGAGGAAACCGAGACAGTTAGCCTAAAGTTGCCATCTGTCTTCAAACAAGCAAAAATTTGCCAGGCTATTGTCTTGCCCGAAGGAAACCAGGACGGACAGCCTGAATGCATTCAGTCCAGTGTCTAACAACCCCATTACAGACATATCTAATATCTACTGCTAGGAGAAAATGCAAATTAGAAACATTCATGTAACCTTTTGACCAGGCGAGTCGCCATCATCATCTTTCTTTCGCCATCTCGCTGAAATCGCATAGGCTTGGGCGCAGGTAGGACACTGTAGTCGTGGGGATGCTCTGGAGTGTGCTGCATACATCATATCTAGGCGGTGGCCGATTTGAACGGCTCTAAAGAGATGGTCATCCACCATATTGCGAGTTTCAAAGAGGAGCTCGAGATAACTCGTATCGTGGTAGTGAGGATGGTCCTCCTAATCCTCCTGAACAGCCGAGAAGGGATTTGGCCCTTGAGCATGGGTTCCCTCCGTGTCTGCTATGGCTTTGCTAAGTCGGCCTGTTGGCTTATTATATTGTTGAGCTGTTGTCTCTGGGGGTGGTCTGCGTGTTGGGTTTGTCGTTTCTTCTCCTCCGCTCGGCACTTCTTCCTAAACGTAGCAAGTGGTGAAGTACTCTGCTTGTTCTTCTGCCTTACGCTTGTGAGAGGTTCTAGGATCTGAAAGCTTAATCTCGTTTCCAAAAGCCGTGGGGGGATTCCAATTGTCCGGGACGGTGAAAATTAGTGTTCCAGACAGTTCTGGATGGATTCGTCCGGAGCCATCTCCTCCACATACGCCATGGGTGGCATTTTGTGTCTCTCATGCTCCCTGGTTGCCCTGGTTGCCCGCGCAGATGCAAGGGCCAACACTCGCTCAAATGCCTTCTGCCTCTTCCTGTGAGAGTCATAGGCATACCACGCCGCACCTCTGTGAGGCTTCCCGTGCACTCTCGACATGTGGAGGAGCTGAGCTAAGGTCGGGGCATTAACAGAAAGATTGGCCCTGCTCCAGCACCCCACAAATTGGATTTGCAAATACATCGTTTTGTCATTCAAACGACTGATAAGGGTGAGGTTGATTGTGACCGCGGCAACCATTAAACCTGAGTGCTTAATGCTCTGGAGTGTCGTTCCCTTCGCTTGCTTGAGGGAGCTCATCAACTGGACATGGCTACGCGGGCGCCCTCCCAGCTTTAATGGTGAGAGGATGGGAGGCGGTGGCCATTATTTATGGCACTGCCCGTCACATTGCCACTTGGCCTACGTGTTCGACATGGCACCCCATCCGAGGTAAATTACATTATTATTTACAATAAACTTACAATACTATTTTGTGTTTGTTTTATTTTCACTTTATATATTTATTTTTTTATTTTTGCATTTAAATTTAAATTCATAAAATTTAATGAAATGTTGCAAATTGGAGGCCCGACAATAAAGAGTGGAGTTAGTCTTTTAAAGTTTTATCTAAAGGAATTAATGTGCATTAACAAATGTCAAACTACTACATCATTTAGAAAAAAATATTAAGAAAATCAATAAAAAATTTAAAAAGAAAAAACAGTAATAAAAAATATTAAAAATATCAATAAAAATATTTAAGAAAAAAAACAGGAATAAAAAATTCTTCAATTTAATGTTGTGCATATGAGAAATCTGTATTTTTAAAATAAGGTTATATCCAGATTTCCCATCTCTCACATATATTTTTTTAATTTTACGTTATTTTATTTTTTTTTAAATAAAATTCTTAAATTTAATGTTGTGCATATGAGAAATCTGTATTTTTAAAATAAAATTATATCCCGAATTCCCATCTCTCAAATATATTTTTTAATTTTACATTATTTTTTTCTTTTTAAATAAAATTATATTCAGTTTTTAAAATATATATTTTTTTGAATTTTACATTGGTCTCTTTCCGAAAATAATGATGATAATGTTTGGACTTGATGAACAAATAAACCCAATGAAACAGACACTGGACGAGTTTCATTCGGTATCTTCAGCAAAGATTTAAAAATTAAATATTTTATAAACTTTTGATGCAATATAAAGTTCAAATTTCAATCTTGCGAGAATCTGAAAAAGCAAAAATCTACCCCCACATCCCTGTAAGCAATTAGTCAAAAGTACCACAACTATGTGGTGTCCATGATGGTTCAGCTGCTCATCCTCCTGTTGTTCATTTAGCGCACAAGTTTTTAAATTTTTTATCGGAGGAATTAAAGATTAAATCATTTTTTCAAGTCTAGTTTATATAAAAAAATTAACACTAGAATTTATTTATATATATATATAAATACAATTTAAACAACAAAAAAAAATTAAAATTTCATTCAAATTTATATCATCATATTTCTACTAAAAACAAAAACAACAAAGAATCGTCAACTTGTAGAATATAATATATATATATATAGATATATAATGTGATGGTCCCGCGTCTTAAAAAAGAGTGTCAACAGATCGTTCGGGTGCATTACTGTTGTTAGCCGCCTGCACGCGGCCAAAGGTAGGAATGTAGAATAAATATTGATTTAGCACAAGTTTTTAATGTTAAATTCCGTATCGGAGGAATCAAAGACTAAATCACTCTCTCGAGTCTCGCCCACACTGCACCATTTTTTACGAAAGGTTCGGATTAGGGTAATCGTTGTTAACCCTGTACTAAATATAGTTTATTTTTTATTTTTTAAATAACTTTGGCCAGAGTTCGCTGGATTGTTGAAATTATAAAATTTCATTATTAAAATTATAATTTTTCATGTGGGGATGTCCTACCTATTACATGGAGGGATATATAAAGTCCTATTTGATTTGGTGTATTCGCATATTTATTTTACAATTATAAATGTTTGTGTAATTATACTAATAAATGTATGAGATTTAATTTTCATAATTTTCTAGTACTTATAAATGCATTCTTTTACTTATTTTTTTTTTTATATTTATTTTTTGGGATTAAGAAATTACTAAGTTAAGTTTTCAATTGCCACAAAGTATACTTATACAAATATCATCAAGATTACTTAATTTTTAACATTTACATATTAATTAACTTTTTACATTCTAAAAAAATTTGACAAGTATAATTAGTGGACAAAAAATAATTCTACTTTTTACTATTACTTTTTTATTTTTTCTTATTCCTGACTAACTTGTGGTTACATTTCATGATGGCACTGAGTGAAGGATATGAAGGATTTCACTCATATAAAATGCAAAGCGTCATAAAATGCAATGGCATGAGGAATACATTAATAATATATTGTTATTAAACCCTCCAGTGTTCAGGGTACTCAAAGAGCTTCACAAGATAAGTGCCCATCGTTCTGGGCAATGGAGCCGAACGATACTGGGCGGGAATTTTTTCAAATTAGTTGTAGTACTTCCAGTCACTCGGCCTCCTAACTGACTGGCTAGTTACTATACATCCCTTCTCTTTAGTTTTGCTACTGTTGTAGGGGTTGGGGCAGCTTCGGCTTAACATAAGGTTTCTTGTCAACTAAGCTCCTTTTGATTTCTAGCTCATTTTCTTTTTAGACCATCGATTGTTCCCTCCCTATCTTTTCGCTTCACTATTCCCGAGTGGGAGGGATAGACCTCTCTTTTCTGGATTTGCTTCTTGGTGGGTTGGTCTCTTGGGTTGCAGCATCCTTCTTTGGACTGAGAGAGGCCCTACTATCTTCTCTGATTCCGAGGGGCACACCCCATTAGGCGTTTAATTTAAACTTAAAGGTTCAGTCTCAGGAGTCCTATTTTAGTTTCATCTGTTTGGACTGAAGGCTTGTCAGTATCTGCAGTGACAGTTTATGTAAAGTGTATGGTGGACCCAATGGACGGTTTCTTTAATATTTTGGACGGTAAGGTCGATACCCTTATGAATCCAGATGATGAGGAAAAATGGAGGCGTATGGGACTTTTTGACAAAGTGGACGAACTGCAGAAAGCTCCCTTCGAATTAGCTCCCTCATTAAACTTTCCTTCTCACTTTTTTTATGTCACTTGTACGCCTTCTAGTAGGACTAGGCCTTTTACTCCTGATGTTGAGTCTGATCTACCTCCCTTAGAAGATTTCAGGGTAAAGCCTTCCTTTACTATTAATCCTGGACCCTCGGACTCTTCTTCTGCTCCTCATGGATTTAGGGTTATGGAAGCCAAGGGACACTCCATCTCATTTCGTCGTAAGGAGTGGAAAGCCAACAAGAAGGCTAAACATCTGGTTTTAGGAAGTGATGTGGGCTTAGAGGACACTTGCAGAATGGCTCTTTGTTCTTTAGTAGGCCGTGTTTCTTACAAATCCTTGAGTAAAGGCTCGCTTGAAGACTGGATAAAACATCAGTGGGTGTCGATCTTGGGTTACTTCCCTGAGCTTACTTACTTGACCAAAGGATGGTTGGGTATTATGTGCAACACTCTGGAGGACGCTACTCTCCTTATGAGCTCGCTTTGGGTGTTCGGGGGAAGCAACCTTATGTTAAAACGCTGGAGAATAGCCTTCAATCCAGATTCAGATTACTTATAGCTCAGACACCTCTGGGTGCTTATTTCGGGCCTCTCGTTGTTTTTGTGGAATGAAGCAGCCTTAAAGGCTATTGGAGATACACTGGGGCATTTTATTGCACTTGATACCAAGTTACTTAACTCCTCGCAGCGGAAGATGGGGAGGGTTCTTGTGGAAATTTACATCTACCATGTTCTGTCAGAAACCATAGAGATAGAGTGGAGAGGGCGAAGGATCACACAGTCTTTGGATTACCTTGGAGTGCCCTTTAGATGTAATCATTGTTGCCTTACAGGTCACCTTCGAAGGGATTGTAAGGGGAGATTTCTGAAGAACTTTACTGAAGAGTCTAAACTTTTGAAGAGTCCCCCAGCTTATACAGAAGATGATCCTTCTTTGATATTCATGAATGAGTCCTCCATAGTATCTTCAGGGACGTAGCTTGAGCCCGAAGGAAGCCTTTCTGGTAAGCTATAAGCACCGAGCCCTCTTTTATTTATGTTCCTATCCTGTGAGGAAAAGTTGGTTATCAACTCCTCGGGTTGGCTCTTAAGAAACACTCTGTCGAAACCTCCTCTTCCATATTCGGGTCTCCCCTCTATCGAACCCTCACATTCACAACCTATCCTCTCTTCAACTATTAAACCCTCTACTTACTCCCTTCTATCTCTCCTATCTGACCCGACTGTCCCGGATTTATCTTTGAAGTCATCCCTCCCTCTTTCTTAGAGTACTGGCCTCCCTAACTCCCCTAACCTAGAGATTTCGAGGTATCCCCCTCTCCCACACTCATAGCTCTTTCCGGCAGCAGCATTACAACCTTCTTCTTCAAGATCTTCGAGGTCTTCCCCCCAAAACCGGTGAGAGAATGTTTCACCTTCCTTAGAACATGATGAGAGGTCACAGTCGATCAGGCCTGCGCAAACTTTCTCCCCTTCATCTGGTTCGATACCTTCCTCTCCTAATCGTGCTGTCCCTTCTAACCAATTTTCAGTTCCCTCCTTGGAAGCTGGGGGAATTTCCAACTTGATTTTGCCAGGATGCAGAGAGACAGAGGAGAGTGATGCCAATCTCTCTGTTGTTCTGGACTTGCTCCTTCCTCGTTTAATTGAGCTCCGTAACCCTGAGTAACTTCCCATTTATCGGGGTAAGAAAGCAGTGGAATCTTTAGTGGAAATTGGCTCGTCATCCTCTCGGTCTGAGAAAGGAAGTAAGGATTTTACTTGGTCTCATGGGTTAGCCACTGAACTCTCACCTATTAAAACGAGAAGTGCTCGTAAGAAATAGGTGAGTTCTAGTGCGACCGAAGCTATCAGTATTTCTTCTTCCCGGGATACTGGGGCCCTAAGAGCGTTGAAGGCCTTGACCAGGACAAAGTAATGTTATTACTCTCTTTGAATATAAGATGGATTGGAGGCTCCCTCAAAGTGGCCTTAGTTCGTAGACTACTGGCTCGTACTATACCAAACATAGTTTTCCTTCAAGAGACTCTTACAGATGAAAAGAAAGCGAGATATTTTGTGTTCAAACTTCATCCTTCTTGGGTTGCATCTGCAGTCAACTCGTTAGGCACTTCGGGAGGGTTACTGGTCGCTTGGGATCCAGAGGCCTTTGATTTGACTCCCTTTTTGAATGTTGGAGGTATTATGCTAATAGGAAGTCGCATCCATTCAAAGAAGGAGTTAGAACTCCTTAATATCTATGGGCCTTGCAAAGATCGGAAAATTTTCTGGAATTCTGTTGCAAACAACGACATTCTCTCTACCCCAAACTTAATTGTAGCTGGAGAATTGAACTTCATCCTGTCCTTGGATGAAAATTGTGGGGGTTCCTTCATTCCAAGTTGAAATGAGTTTTATTTCAGAGACTTATTATCCTCCATGAAGCTGGTGGATCTCAAATTGACTAAGTTGGTCCCTACCTGGCGTAATGGCCATGCCGGTCTATCGGTTGTTGCTCAAAGGCTGGATAGAGTTTTAGTTTTTGAAGGCTACTTATCCTCTTTAGGCCTGTCTAGAACTTGGGTGGAATACCCTTTCATTTTTGACCATGCTCCTATATTTTTACAGTTGGAGAAGACGCCCCTTTACACATCGTTTCCCTTTAAGTTCAACTCATAATGGTTGCAGAGTATCGATTATATCAATCTGGTGCACACTTTATGGAAAGACCCTCATTTTTTGGTGGAGGGTAACCAGCAGCACCATATCATTTGGAAGCTAAAAGAACTCAAGCTCCTAACTAAATGTTGGATCAAAGAGGTAAAGGTTCGAGAAAAATTACAAATGGACAATTGGGAATAGGATATAGAGCAGCTGATTTGAAAATATGTTAGTGGTCCCTTATCACTAGAGGATGAAAGGTCTCTCATTGAGCTGGAAACAAACATAAACACATTTCTAAGTGAAGAGGAGGAGGTTTGGAGAATCCGGAGCAGGATAACCTGGATTAATAGTGGTGACGCTAACACTAAGTTTTATCACAACATGGCTAGCCATAATAGGAACCGAAAGCATGCGTGGGAACTTGTCTCGGTTAATGGAGAAATTATTAGTGGGAAGCAGGCGATCAAAGAGGAGGTGGTTCGTTATTTTAAAAATTTTTACAAAGCAAAAGAGAATTCAAATGTTTCGGAGCTTGTTAGACTGTCCAGCCTGTACCCCAAGATGGTGAATGAGGACGAAGCAGAGCTACTTTTTAATCCTATTACTTTGAAGGAAGTAAAATCTACTCTAGAAAATTTTAAAAAATAAAGAAGCCCCGGGCCTGATGGCTGGACAACAGAGTTCTTCATCTTTTTCTTTGATCTTATGGGCGAGGATCTCCTCGAAATGGTGGAAGACTTGAGGAAAAAAGGTCAACTCTGCGGAGGTCTTAACTCAACTTTTCTAGCCCTTATTCCTAAGGTAAGTAAGTTAGGATCCTTCGAGGACTTTAGACCAATTTCCTTATGCAATCTCATTTATAAATTAATCTCAAAGATCCTTGCAAACCAGATAAAGTTGATTCTATCAAAGTGTCTTTCTTCTGAACAAATGGGGTTTCTCAAGGGGAGAAGGATTCAAGATGCCATCGACTCGGCCCATGAAACTCTCCATAGCATAAAAAAAAGAAAATCAAATCACTGATCCTGAAATTAGATCTTAAAAAATCTTATGGCAGTGTTGATTGGGAGTTCCTAAGGGTGATTTTACTCACGGTAGGCTTCGGGGTAAAGCTTACAGATTGGATATTGTGTTGTGTTTCTAGTGCCAACTTTGTTGTTTTAATCAATGGAGAGGCGACATACTACTTTAAAAACTAGAGGGGACTTCGTCAGGGGTGCCCACTATCCCCGTATCTGTTCTTATTGATTATGGAAGGGATTAACCTACTGTTGTCTAGAGGCAGCATTGATCATAGCATTTCCGGGATTAAGGTAACAAATCTTTTGAAAAGTATTCATATAATGTTTGTTGATGATGTTCTGGTTATGTCCAAGGCAGACCCATTGGAGTGGAGACGAATTATTGACATTCTACAAACTTTTTGTGGAGTCTCGGGAATTTGCATAAATTCCTCCAAAACAACAGTAAATTATTGGGGACTTCAAGACCAAGAGCTAACTCAACTGAAAACTATTTTACCCTTTACCTTTTCTAATTTAAACTCGGGCTTCAAGTATTTAGGCTACCATCTCAAGCCTGAAGCCTCAAAAGTGGAAGATTGGGCATGGTTGGTGGCAAAGATAGAAAAGAAGATAGGCCTCTGGTGCATTCAATCTTTGCCACCAACCATTCCAGTCGTGGGCATTCAAATCCTTTTTAATTTCAATGGTTAATAATCACCACATTACCTACTTTAGCCACGGGCATTCAAATCCTTTTTAATTTCAAATTCTACAATGGTTAATATTCCTATTACAGTTACGGTTAAGCATTTTGTCTTGGAAGCTCTCCATGGGACTTCCATTTTGCTCAAACCAGATGTTAGCAAGGGTTCAAATCCTCCATCCCTACCCAATATATATTCCTGGTGCGTACATCCTTAATCATTGTAACATTATGCTTCATATCCTTAAATTGTATTTCTTTCTCGTAGATATCTTCTTTGTAGGGTTAAGGGAGCAATTGCCACCATGTAACCAACAATTGGTTGTTTTAAGAAATGTTATTACTATGATCTCTCCACTGCGTCTTAATCCATGGGTGTTAGGCGTAGTACGGATACAGTCGAATCCACCAACGATACTATCGAATGCACGAGGAGTAGAATCTATAGTGCACTAATTAAAATGTATCCCAAAATAAAAAGTAAAGTGGGAGATGTGATGATGAAGGAAGTGGAAGATCAGATTCAAAATCTGAAGGTGACAAATGCTTCAGATGGGAAGTGGTCAATTCCATTCAAAATCTGAAGGATATAAATCATTCAATCTGTTGTCAGACTAGAAGACTGGATTTCAGTTTAGCAAAATAATTGTAATGAGTTACATATTTAATTATAAGGTTCTTGGGTTTGTAAGGTTGTTGGAATTAAAGTTACCTAGTCTTTTAGGGTTTCAAAGTTATTAATTTCTAAACTTTATTTTATTATTATTATTTTCCAAGAGTGATGATACTTATGTGATTTTGGTTTCTGCACTTTACTTTTCCTCTTACTATCTCCTTGGTTAAGGATTCCATCCATATGAGATAGTATGAATTATGTGGAAATGAAAGGCTTTAAATTTACAAAAAAAAAAAAATTAACATTTTTAATCACTTTAATCGCCTATAGTATATTTGTTACTATATTTTGTTTTGGATCTAGATTAAATTTGTATTTAGTATTTTTTTTAATATTAATAATGATTTATGTTAATAATATGGTTGTTTTTGCATTTTACAATTTTCGATTTTCATAATCTAATATTAAAATTTAGAAATCATCAATAATTTATAGAAGAAGGTAAAAAAAAATTCAATTTCATATATAATTAATAATATTATATATATAAAGAGACTAAATTATAAATAAAATATAGAATTGAATTTATATATAGACTAAATAACAAATAAAATACAAGCAATTTCATATATAATTAATAATACTATATATATATAAATAGACTAAATTATAAATAAAATATAGAAGTGAATTTATATATAGACTAAATAACAAATAAAATACAGATAAAAAAATTTCAATTCCATAT
>ML802957.1:256838-313603 GCA_009831015.1 Picea engelmannii
ACACATACCTTCTACTCAAAACCACCTAGTGGCACTAAAATCCAAAATAATAGGCCAGTGATACTCTCAAGAGGCCATATGTGG
Organism: Picea engelmannii; assembly: GCA_009831015.1. Taxonomy (NCBI): domain Eukaryota; kingdom Viridiplantae; phylum Streptophyta; class Pinopsida; order Pinales; family Pinaceae; genus Picea; species Picea engelmannii. Next base: position 256,923 of record ML802957.1, read on the forward strand.
TTGTTAGAGGAATCCTTCTTAGCCCTAGATGTCTAGAAGCTTTATTTAGGGCCTAACATTCATGTTTTGTCCCCTAGCCATGTCCAACACCCCTAGAGCCATACATTGTGCTCAAAACTTCTAGTAGTATATATATACCTAATTGTAGGTAAATGATTCCCTCAATAGGTCATTTGTGGTCGTTCAAAGTGTTGTTCTTGGCCCCATAATCCTATAAGCTTCATTTAGGGCCTAAATCTTGGGTTTGTTCCCCTAACCATATCCAAGTTCCAGGGGCTCATACTCGATGTTCAAAAATTCATAGTGTTGACCATCCCCACCAAGAGACCAAGAATACCCTTGAAATATCCTTTGTGGTGGGTCAACATATTGTCGATAGCCCTAAATTCATATAAGATTTATTTTGTGCATTCTTGTTAAACCTACCTTGTGAATGAAAAAGGGAGAGGGGTGAGAAGAAGGGGAGATAGGTGAGACAAGGGGAGGTGGGAATGAGGTGGTGGTGCAAGAGAGGAAAATGTGGAGGAGGTGAAAATAGACAAAGGGTGGATGGGTAAGTGAGGGAGATAGGTGACACTGAGAGATAGGTGAGACTGAGAGAGATGGGCATAAGGTGGTGGGGCGAGAGGGGAAAAGGGGGAGGAGGTGAGAAGAGGTAGATCATTTTCATGGCCTTGGGACACATACATTCCTCTCAAAACCACCTAGTGGCACCAATATCCACAATAGTATTCCTATGATACTCTCAAGAGGCCATGTGTGGTTGTTCGAGGCATCCTTCTTATCCCTAGATGGCTAAAAGTTTCCTTTACGGCCGAACGTTCATGTTTCCTCCCCTAGCCATGTCCAAGGCCCTGAGACTTTTACCTAGTGCTCAAAAATGCTAGTGGTACCTAGTTAGAGGCAAAGGATGCCCTCAATAGGTCATTTGTGGCCATTCAAACTATGGTTCTTGGCTCCAAAAGCCTATAAGCTTCCTTTAGGGCCTAAATATTTGGTTTGTTCCCTTGGCCCTATATGCCTACAAGATGTTTTTGGCCTTGTGAATACTTCGTAAAAAAAACATGTGTGTGTTCCTAGAAAGATCACGTGCTCTAGAACACGTGTACATTCTTTTCATTTCATTTTTTTTGGTCAGAGTGACAACTCTTGAATAAGTGTTTGCTGATTTGGTTTCATCGGATTTAGGTTTGAAGTGAAAAGCATGGTGGTTTGGCCTACAAATACATTAAAACCTCCATTTTTCTTAATTCCTCCCAATAACTCTATTTTTCATGTTATTTTTGTATAGTCTACACAAATTCAGAATCAATGAAATTACAGACACAGATTCGACTATGTATATTCGAAATATATAATTTAATAAAATGTTTACTATTTTTAATATATTTTTTCTGACATATATCACAATCTCAAAATACATACCTCTTTTATTCTTGTTGTAATGTTTTATTGCCTTAACTAATTTTAAATAAGTTATATGTTTCACTAGTACAAATTGAGATACACAATCTAAAAAAAATAAAAAAAATGTTTGATAATGTTAATACTCTCGTACCATACACTAATGCAAGGCCTTGTAATTTCAAGGATATAATGACTTTCATAATTTTTTTAAAATATAAAATTACCGTTCTAAATTTTGAAAAAATAGCCTTGCACAAGAAAAATATTTCTCTACAATTCTACAATTTTTAAGGAAATTCCATTGTTTAGCTACTCAACACCTACACTATTGGAAACACGTGCATTATATTTTGCATGAAAAATAACATACCATTGTTAGGAAAAAATCAAATTTAACATAGTCATACACAAATTCTATAAATAAAAATTATATATTTGGAAAGCTAATTCAATTTCATATGTTTCATCTTTTTACACCATATTCAAATTCAATGTGAAAGTACCTCAAATCATCCCTCCAACTTAACAGATTGTTGTTTTCCCATGTTTTCATTTCCACTAATGCGCCATGAGAGACCATCATTATCTTGCACCCACCCTCTAAAGATATGATGTATGTGTGAGCTACAACCCGATTCATCCATCACTAGAATGGCTCATGCTAATCCGTTAGGGGTTATAGGAATTGGTACTAAATGGTTAGTTGAATCTAATTTTGCACAAATTCATGGATTTGTGAGTACAAGATATGTACTTGAATTGATTACCCTCCCTCTATGATGTAACAAAAATTTAGATAACTTGGATCAAACCACCTTGGTCAGAAAGAACAATGATTTCTATACTAGTATTCCTACTATGTAGAGAGAAAGAGATAATGGTTTGTTTAGGTTGGCAACTGCCTTTTCTTAATGGCACATTGTAGCCAATATTTCTTCTAATTTATTTGGGAAAAATATCTAAGTTAGTGCATCTACTCCTTCTCAAATGGTTATCCTTGTTTTAAATATAGAGTATATCCACTCAAGGTGGATATCTTAAGAAAAAATATAAACACACACAAATCAATGATCAAGACACAAATATTTATGTGGTTAAAACCGACCTCAAGGATGGAATGGTGCACAACATTTATGCAATTGATTAATGCATACAAATAATTGACAAGAACATCTCTCAATTTGATCATCAACAAATGACTCTTCATGCTCATTAAATAGAGATCATGGACCAATCAAGTGTTAAACCACAAATCAATCACCATTAATATTTAAGAGATGTTTGAACTATTGGATCACTCATGTGTAGTACATGATTATGACCATTGGATTAATAAAGTACAAAATTTTATTAAAATCACACTTTCACCTAAAGACACATTAGACCAAGTTTGTTGAAATAATGTAACTGCAAAGTGTATTCTGATTATTATTTGATATATTATTCATTGGATCAATCCCCATTGCGGATTGATCATGTCGGCTATTGTAAAGGACCAAATCCCCTTTTGCGGATTGGTCAAAATGTAATTGTAATAGGGAGAATAAGAAGTCAGCCCCAGAATATATTAAAGAGGCCCCATAATATATTAAAGGTGGTTATAACCACCCAGATTGAGAAGTCGGCCCTGCCAGTGAAGAGACACTTCCACACGTGCCAAACTTGTATAAATAAGGAGGCTAGCGCCTCACTTAGACACACACTCACTTGTTCATTGAGAGACAAGTTTTAGAGCTGCAGTTGGAAAAGAGAGAAAGAGAGAGGTTCATATTTGGGAGAGGACTTTATGTATTTGTTTGAGTTATCTCTTGGCATTATATTGGCTATCTATAATAAGGAAGTTTTGTTGGGTTTTCTTCCCCATGAGGGTTTCCCGGGATAAATGATGTGTCTCTTGTGATTATGTATTTCTTAGTGATCCTATCTTATTCTATTGTTATCTATTGAAATGCAAAGAACTCTAATAATATCTTAAACATTAACATGGTATTAGAGCTAAGCTGAAGAGAGCATCTTTCACAAGAGAAAGTGAAAATTGTCACTGTTGTCGTACATGCAAATTAGGGATTTTTGTTGGTGAGGTATTTTAGCTCTAAAACCATCTAGAAAAATGTGCCCTCCCTCAAGGATCGTTTTGGCACCTTCAACGCACCTTTTTTGTGGCTAGATCTCCCAGAAAGTGAAACCCTAGTTTCACAAAGTACCAGAAGTACCAAAAAACCAGAGAACCAGAAGTACCAGAGTACCAGAGGTACCAAAAAACCAAAAGCACCAGTCCAGAAATCCACAGATCGAGTTTGGAGGGGTAAAAGTTGGATTTTCTCAGATCCAAGCACACCAAGTTACTCACCTCAGCCAAGCGCACCTCCTGGTAAGTTCAGAATTTGATTTTGAACACTTTCATTTTTTGGACATTTTCCTAGCTTCAGGTAGAAGATGTCTGCAAGCGTTAAGATTGTTGACAAACTAGAAGGTGTGGAAATCTTCTATTCCTAGAAGTATAGGATTGGTCTCATTATTGAAGAGAATGACCTAGAAAGATTCATCAAAGAAGAAGTGTCGGAGCCTGATGATGCTGCAGGAAAAGCAAAGCACCAAAAGGACACAATCAGGGCCAAAAGAATCATTGCAGATTCAATCAAAGATCACTTGATTCCCTGTGTGTCATCAAAGAAGACTCCGAAAGAAATGTTTGATGCCCTAAATAGACTATATGAAGGAAAGAACATAAATCGGAAGATGAATCTCAGAACTCAGCTCAAGAATACAAGAATGCAGAAAGGAGAATCAATCCAAGAATATTTCTCCAGAATATCCCAATTCAAAGAGAAACTAGAAGTAATTGGAGATATTGTAGACGAATATGAACTTATAATGACGGCCCTGAATGGTCTTACAAGACCTTGGGATGCATTCATACAAACGATTTGTGCCAGAATGGAGAAACTAAAGTTTGACGGTCTATGGGAAGAATGCATTCAAGAAGAAACAAGAGTATCCAACCGAGAGGCTTTACTAGAAAGAGATGGAGATCAATCCCTAGATACTCACACTAAAGGAGGAAGGAAGAAGTCTTACTTCTACAAAGAGACTTACAAAGAATATCAACCCCAAAACAAATTCAGTCATAAATAATCTCATCTAAGGAGATTCCAGAAGAAAGGACAACGAAAGGAAAGAGATTACTCATCTATACAATGCTACCATTGTGACAAGATGGGACACATTGTGAAATTTTGTCCAGCTATACGATAAGAATACAAGAGGAAATAAAAGAGGCACCATGCCCATGCAGTTGAAGATGAAGAGCCACCCACAAAGATGTTAAGAGAACAAATTAAATACTATGTCTTAATCTCGGCCCACTCAGGATCTGTAACACTTGGAGAGGACACTTGGCTCATTGATAGTGATGCCTCTAAGCACATGATAGGTCAAAGAGATATTCTCTCTTGCATTTTAGAAAAGAATTTTTCTTAGAAAGTGACACTTGGAGAGGATTACCAATATCCCATCAAGGGAGTGGGAGAATCAAACTACAAACTTAATTCAGGGAATTCAATAAAGATGAAGGATGTACTATATGTACCAGGTTTGACAAAGAACCTACTCTCCATTTCATCTTTATAAAAGAAAGGCTTTAGAGTTGCCTTTATAGATGGAGAAGTTCTTATGTGGGCTAAAGGAGAAACCTTAAAAGAAGCAATCATCATTGGAAAAGAAGAAGGTGGCTTGTATAAGCTAAAGGGTCACTCAGAAGCTGCCATGACCCACGCCATTGAGAATCCAAGTGAACTTTGGTATATAATATTAGCTCACATCAACTACAAGGCACTACCATACGTATGCAAAGCTGTCACAAGTCTACCAAAACTCAAGGTTGACCATGAAGGCATGTGCAATGGATGTGCACAAGGGAAGAACATCAAGAATCCTTTTCCGAAGAGAGACAACAAAGAAGAAGGAGTCCTAGAACTCATTCATTTAGATGTGTGTGGCCCAATGCCATTGTCCTCCATTAGTGGGTATGTATACTATGTATCATTTATTGATGATTATTCTCGTAATACCTGCGTGCATTTCTTGAAATCTAAAGATGAAGTGTTCAACAAATTCAAGGAATTCAACGCCTTGATAGAGAATCTTTCTGAAAGAAAGATCAAGATACTCAGGTTAGATAATGGAGGAGAATACACCTCAAAAGAGTTTGTGAACTTCTGCAAAGATGTTGGGATCAAGAGGGAACTCACTCCTCCCTATAATCCTCAACAAAATGGTGTAGCTGAAAGAAAGAATAGAACGATAATGGAAGCAGTGAAGACCATGATCCATGATCAATATCTTCCTATGTGCTTATGGGCAGAAGCAGAAATGACAGCCGTATATGTGTAAAACCGATTGTCCCATAGTGCACTTGGGTTCAATATCTTGAAAGAGATGTTCATCGGAAAGAAGCCAGAGGTAATCCATCTCAAAATATTTGGCTACCCAATATTTATACATATTCCGAAAGAGAAAAGAAACAAGATATACCCTTCAGGAAAGAAGGGAATAGTTGTGGGATACTGTGAGGTCTCCAAGGCCCTCAGGATTTATATACCAGGTCACCATCACATTGATATCAACAAGGATGTGACCTTCAATGAAGATGCAGTGCTCAAGAAATCGAGAATATGTCATCTTGAAGAAGTATATGAAGAGGAACCCGTAATCCCCAAAGTTGCAGAATTAGTGAGGGAGGTTCCCAGAGCTGCTGAACCAGTGAGGGAAGTCGTAAGTTTCCCTGATGAGGAAATTATAGAAGATCATGACGTAGTAGAGTTTCAAGAACATCCTTAGATGACGATCTCTCATAAAATAAATCTAGCTTGGGCTAGAGAGCTTATTCAAGATGGAGAGAAATCTGGTGTTCCCAAAGGAACCACGAGACATGTGAATAGACCTAAGCCATTCTCCAGTTATATGGCTTTGATGTGTGATCTCCTATGGAAGTAGCCTACCTATTTTGAAGAAGCCATTCAGAAGAAAGAATGGGAAGATGCCATGACAGAGGAATACCAATCCATAATAAAGAACAATGTATGGGAAATAGTTCCTAGACCGAAGAGCAAGGATGTGGTATTGTCAAAATGGCTCTTCAAAATAAAACATGCTGCTGATGGAAGTATTGAGAAGTATAAAGAAATATTTGTAGCTCGTGGATTTTCTCAAAAGGAAGGCATTGACTATGAAGAGACATTCTCTCATGTATCCAGATACACTTCGATTAGAACCATCATAGCCCTTGCAGCTAAGATGAAGTGGAAGTTACACCAGATGGACGTAAAGACAACTTTACTAAATGGTGTCATCGAAGAGGAAGTGCATATAGAGAAACCTCAAGGATTTGAATTTGAAAACATGAAGTCTCATGTCTGCAAGTTGAAGAAGGCTCTATACGGATTGAAGCAAGCTCCTAGAGCTTGGTATGGCCAGATAGACAGTTTCTTGACAAGCTTAGGATTTACCAAGAGTAAAGAAGATTCTAACCTCTACCTCAAGGTTATGAACGATGAGCCAGTGATATTATTTCTATATGTGGATGAATTATTCTTAACTGGAGAAGAAAATCTCATCACTGAATGTAAGAAGAAACTTGCTTCATAATTTGAGATGAAAGACCTTGGACTAATGCATTATTTCTTAGGTCTTGAGGTATGGCAGATTCCAGAGAGGATCTTCCTTAACCAAGGGAAGTACACAGTCGAAATCTTGAAGATATTCGACATGTTAGAGTGCAAGTCCATGAATACACCCATGGAAACGAAGCTGAAGCTGCTGGTCAATACTTCGTCAGAATTGATTGATGCCACGATGTATAGACAAATTATTGGATCGTTGATGTAGCTGATGAACACTAGACCAGATATTTGTTTTGCCGTGAACACTTTGAGTCAGTTTCTAGTAGAACCCATAAATGTTCACCTTGTGTCTTCAAAACATGTGATGAGGTACCTTAAGGGTACATTAGATTGTGGTCTCAGTTATGATGGAGATCATGATTTCACATTGAGTGGGTAAACTGATTCATATTGGGCTGGAAGTGTTTCTGATAGGAAGAGCACTTCATGATGTTGTTTTAGTTTGGGATCAACCATGATCTCATGGAAGAGTAGGAAGCAATCCAACATTGCTCTCAGCATAACGGAAGCAGAATAAATTGTTGCATGTTCTGCTAGCTGCGAAGATATATGGCTTCGAAAGTTGTTGACCGATCTATTTGACCTAGAGATGGAAGCAACCACGATCCTATGTGACAACTAGAGATGCATAAAGATGACAGAGAATATTGTATTCCATGACAAGTCAAAGCACATAGAGATCTGATATCATTACATCCGTGACATGGTGCAGAGAGGAGCCATAAAGCTCCAATACGTTAGCATAGATGAATAGGTTTTTGATGTGTTGACCAAGCCTCTATCTCGTGTAAAGTTTGAGCACTTTCGAGATAATATTGGTATAGTCCGAAAGGACCTTCCTCAAAAGGGGGAGTAGTTGTTGAGATGAGACTAGTATTGTGCTTTCAGCTTGATAGTTGTGACGTAAAGCTAGTATAGTATCTTTCTTCCAGCTTGAGTGTTGTGATGTAAAGAAAGACGTTGAGATGAGACTAGTATTGTGATTCCAGCTTGATAGTTGTGACGTAAATCTAGTCTAGTAACTTGCCTCCAACTTGAGTGATGTGATGTAAAGCAAGACGTTGAGATGAGACTAGTGCTGTGCTTCCAACTTGATAGTTGTGACGTAAAGCCAGTCTAGTATCTTGCTTCCAACTTGATTGTTGTGACGTAAAGCAAGACAGTGAGATGAGACTAGTACTATGCTTCCAACATCATAGTTGTGATGTAAAACCATTCTAGTATCTTTATTCCAGCTTGATTGTTGTGACGTAAAGCAAGACGATGAGATGAGACTAGTATTGTGCTTCCAGCTTGATAGCTGTGACGTAAAGCCGGTCTAGTATCTTTCTTCCAACTTGATTGTTGTGACGTAAAGAAAGACGAGTACTATGCTTCCAACTTGACAGTTGTGATGTAAAGTCAGTCCAGTATTATGATGATGAGCTAGCCTCATACCTTGATGATGATGATGTATTAGTTTTATACTAATTCATATTGATGCATATGATGATTGCATTCCTTTGAGAATGATGATGTTGTCGATGAAGAAAACTTATGATGATTTATAGATATGCCAGTCAGTATTCCAAGACGATATTGATGATGTTGTCCTCCTGATGTCATTGATGATGCAATCCTCTCTCTCACCTGATGTTGTTGAAGAATACCCTTCTTGTTAAGGGGGAGTGTTGAAATAATGTAACTGCAAAGTGTATTTTGATTATTATTTGATATGTTATTCATTGGATCAATCCCCATTGCGTATTGATCATGTCGTATATTGTAAAGGACCAAATCCCCTTTTGCAGATTGATCAAAATGTAATTGTAATAGGCAGAATAAGAAGTCGGCCCCAGAATATATTAAAGAGGCCCCAAAATATATTAAAGGTAGTTATAACCACCCAGATTGAGAAGTTGGCCTTGCCAGTGAAGAGACACTTCCACACGTGCCAGACTTATATAAATAAGGAGGCTAGTGCCTCACTTAGACACACACTCACTTGTTCATTGAGAGACAAGTTTCAGAGTTGTAGTTGGAGAAGAGAGAAAGAGAGAGACGCATCTTTGGAAGAGGACTTTTTGTATTTGTTTGAGTTATCTCTTGACATTGTATTGGCTATCTATAATAAGGAAGTATTGTTGGGTTTTCTGCCCCATGAGGGTTTCCCAAGATAAATGATGTGTCTCTTGTGATTGTGTATTTCTCAGTGATCCTATCTTATGCTATTGTTATCTATTGAAATGAAAAGAACTCTAATAATAGCTTAAACATTCACAAAGTTGTACTTAAACAAAATCCTAGTGTTGACATATCTTAAGATCCCCCTTTAAGAACAACTTGGAATAGGATTCAAGGATTTACAAAGTGATAAAGGGAGAAGGAAGGAAGAATTAGACATTATTCCCCCTTAATGAAAAATTCCTCAACTCCTAACATAGTCTAAATCTTTACGATCTTGGCCTCTGTGAGAGACATCATGAAAATGTTAGTAACTTGATCATTTGTATGGAAATAGAGCACTTCAAGGGTGTGTTCCTAAAGAATCTTATGAATGAAGTGCATGTGTAACTCAATGTGTTTGATGTGATAATGTTGAACCAACTCCTTGTTGAGCTAAATATCACTTAAACTATCACACTAGATGTAGAATTGTGGTGAAACCTGCACATAGAATCTAGCTAACAAAAAATCGTACAAAGCTTGCAAATTGAAAGAAGGAGAGAAGAGACGAGAGAAAAGAATCAATAGAATTGTATTCATTGTACTCCACATTGAAAGGGTGAATAATTTACAGTGGATATAGGTTATATGAGTAACTAATGCACCATAGTAGTGATCTAGAGATATCCGGTAACTCACTGATAGAAACTGAAGTATTCAGTCACCTAGCCTTAGTTAATTGGTCCATGCAATCATTCATTAACTGAGTGAAAGAAACACATGAAATCACAAGATATGCACCCTCTTGGCCACATGCATGAGATATGGGAACTCCCGGTGAGGAAATCGAGGTGAACATTCAACTACTGGTGATAAAACTGAGGTTTCCATGCATGAGTGAACTCCACTAGTCTAATTAAGGTGTGAATGACTCTAAACTGAAGAGGAATGTGCTATTTTTAAGGGAATATTCTCTAGAGAGAATATTCTCATCTAAGGAAGTGCTCTCAACGTTGGATTATCAACCTTAGGAAAAGAATTACCTATGTGAGTGTGTAATATCTCCAACACCCCCCCTGAACACTATCAGAGTGTACATGATGAATGGGTCCCAACAACCAAGGCCATGTTAGGTACCCATTTCATAAAGCATCTAAGAATGAAACGCTGAAAAACAAAATATAGGAAAGAGGGAAAACCTCATGGGAAACCCCCCTCTAAAAGTACAATGCATCAAAAATGAAGAAGGAACAAAAAAAATTGCTAAGCAAGAGTGTCCTTCACTCCAAGATGATTGCGCAAGAAGTGGAACTTTTTCTCAGTAAATTTCTTGGCGAAGATGTTATTGAAGATGTAGATGTATGTATAGATATGATGAAGTAGATGCACCATAGAGATGGCACATGCAAAAATCTCTACGTGTGGTTCCTGAGATGCATGCATGGCGCATGCATGCAACTCATAATACGCATACATGGTGCATGAAAAAGTGTCTACATGCGGCTCCTAATATGCATGCATGGTGCATGAAAAAGTGGTTGAATGTGTCTCTTGAGATGCATGCATGGTGCATGCAAAAGTGGTTGAATGTGGCTCTTGAGATGCATGCATGGTGCATGCAAACATGTCTAAATGTATCTCCTGAGATGCATTCATGGCACATGAAAGTGTATGCATGCAACCCCTAAGATGCATGCACGATGTATGAAAAAGTGTTTGCATGTGCTTCTTGATATGCATGCATTACACATGCAAAAGTGTCTTCATGTGGCTCCTGAGATGCATGCATCCTCCATGCAAATGTGTCTGCATGAAGCTGTTAAGATGCATGCATGGTGCATGCAAAATTTTCTGCATGCAGCTCCTCAAATGCATGCATGGTGCATGGAAAAGTGTTTTCATGTGGCTCCTCAGATGCATGCATGATATCTTCTGCATGTGATTCATAAAATAGATATGAAATGGAGTAGATGTCATCTCCAATGAATGGAACACAAATTTGTGCAGATACCTATGTAGAAGGATCTTCAAATAGAGAGGCTTGATCTTTCGGTGGCTTTCCTGCTAGCTCTATCTTGTCAATATTTTTCATGCAATCTTCAAAACATTCCTTATTCCTGAATAGAACCTCCAATCTGTTCCATATTTCATTTGGAGTTTTTTATAACCCTAAATTGCACTACACATGCTTACCTGGCATCAGGCCAACTCATATCCCTTCTTTGCCCAAACACTGCTAAACAACTCTTTGAAAATCCTCTTGAATAAAGGCCCACGCGCCCTAACTCATTACTTCACGCGTGTACACACTGGCTAACCCAAAACAGCCCGCGTGGACCGACAAAAGCATGAAAAAAGGAAAATTGTCGACGGAACAAAAAGCTATGGGTGAGTTAACTGAAACTCCCGACCATGCATGGTCGAGGGTTCGTCCAAATACCTATCTCCTTCTAGCCTATAAAAGAAGGGGTAGGGGTACCATTTGGAAGAGGAAGAAGATAACAAAGAAACTCTGCCCATTTACGTATTCCATTGTCCCAACACTTTAGCCTTTCCTAATGCCAAAGGAGATTTAAAGCAAAGCAGTTGAAGGACAGAAGAAGAGGATCCCAAGATCAGGTTCAAGGAGTGGTGGCCGGTCTCAACTTTTGTAAGTTGACTCATTTTTAGTAATAAAGAGAATGCTTTTTCCGTCCCAATTCATGAACTTTTTATGGTTTGACTAGTTTATGTTTGATTTCTAACCCGTTAGTATATAAGTAGTATGCATGCATAGTTGTTGCTCGTCTTGAATGCAGGTCAGATTTGGAAGGAGCATTGCGAACAAGTAATCAAGCACAATGGAGGATCAACATCAAACGTCGATAACGAGGTAGGTTGATCTTTCCATGCATTTACTAAGAAAAGGGGATTTAAATCTAGGGATGAAGGTAGAAAGTAATTTCTGTTCGGTCATATTTGCATGCAAAGTCTAAACTCTATTTGCTAGTCCATAGGGTGTTTTTCCCCAACAACAGAATTGGTGACCATACTGGGGAGAGACTCTTTAGGGTTCCTGGAATTTTATTTAGTTTTTGGGTAGTTTAAAGACTAGTTTTTCTTGCCTGTCTTTTCTTTTCATTTCTGTAAAGTCTGAGCTAGTAGGGAGTCTGGTTTTCCATACCATCTTTCCCTGACTTTTGCTTGACTGTGTTTTTCGGGACCCACAGAGGTACACACAGCTTGCATAAGGCCTGCATGCGTGTACCCACGCCCTATCCTCTTACAGCCCGCGTGTGAACACTAGCTGTAGAGGTAGCAGTAGCGTGTAGGAGTTCAGAGAACCTCAGAGGCAGTCCTCCTCTTCCCTGTCAGAATCACACATTCTTAGGGGGTTTTTGAAATTCTATCTGAGTCTTGTTTGCTAACAGTCCTATCTCAGATTGTTTTTTCCTTATTATTTTTTTCTTGCATTATTTGTTTTTCGATTAGAAAGAGTATCCAAGCCTTCAAGGGATCTTGGCTATCAATATCAGTGGTCTCTTCCTGGTTTGGTCTGTCTATTTTCATTTTTTCTTAGAGTTTAGATATACACGCGGCATGTACAAGGTCAGCCCGTGTGTACACGCCTTCTGTCTCTGTTCAGCGTGCATTCGCACGCATGTTGTTTGAGTAATAGTCACGTGCTTGTACATGATAAATTTTTGTTAAGGGTAAGGCAGTCATCCTTTCCCTTGATAAGAATTGTTCCTCTCAGGTGTTTGAATCTCTGTTTGAACAGTCAGTAGCTTAGGATTAATTTTACCCTTAGCTTGCTTTTCCTCATTTAAAACGTTGTCAGAAAAATAATTTATTTTTACGTTTTTTAGACAAGTGTGAGTCATTGTTTTTACAATTTCTATTGTGTGATTTTTTAAATCTGATTCTTTGCAATCTGTGCTTTAGGCCAGAATTGTTTTTCTTGGTCTTTTGCTTGTTGGTATTTTCCCTTTATTGCTCTACTAGCATTTAAATAATAAAATAAAATCTCTTTTCATTTCCTTCTTTGGTTGAATAGTGTGTTTCTGCATCATTAGCTAGGGAAAAGTCTTTTATTTTATAATTTTTTGCAGTTCACTTAGACTATAAGTAGCTAATAGTCGAGTGAAATTCCTTTCAGTTTGTTGTCCAAAATCTTAGAAAAAATTAAAAATATTTCTTTAGAAAAGTTGTTGAAATTTTGCATTCAGTAAAAGTTTTGTTTCCAGCTTTTTCATTCATTTTTTGCTTTCGTCTTTTACACATCATCAATTTCACCCTCGTACACCTTGATGTAAGACAAAGCCATAAAAGTAATGCTAAATTTAAAATCTACTAGACTTTTATGTTTGTAGGGTTCACAAACTAGTTCAGGACTAGGGCCTTGGATTAGGTTGGAGAGGAAACTCTTCAAGGCCATTTAAAACCAAACATTGGAGTCTGAGATAGGGAGTGTCTAAGTCCAGTTTCATGGAAGTTATCCGGGACCCCCCTCTAACACAGGGTATAAACACAAGGTCACGTGCGGAAAGGTAGCAGAGATAACCCCTCCAAAGTCGGACCAATCGTAGTGGAGAACACATATAGAGGGCTTGTTGTGGGATTCCGTCGTTTGCATTTTCCACGGGGCTTCATGGGTCTCGAATCCGTTCGAGGTCCTCAGTTGTCTTCCAGACCATTTTCTCTCGATACCCTTGACAGGTTTTGGGCTCGATACCCTGCTCATTGTGGTCTACCCGACTTTCGACTGTACCCGCCTGGTGACTGTTCGTGTGCTGGCAACCTAGTTGCCAATCTTTGTTAGGGACATACACAGGTGACTGGAGGGGTGTACCGCGGTACCTAGGACAGACATCGGGCCATGATTTGTAGAGTATACCCAGAGGGTGCTTCCGTGTTCGAGTTGCACTTGCACCGGTAAGTTTCTCTAGTGTTGGTTGTTGTAACTATTCTTCAAATTAATTTAGTGTTTGCATGTCTTATCTTCTAGGGACTTTTTTCTTAGTGTGTGTTACTTTTGAGCGTTTAGACTACCTTAGAGTTTCTTGGATATTCTTACACAGTGGAGGATCCTGAGCTCCGCCAGTCACAAAGGCTTCTTGGCCTGCCGCCGGTTACACTGGAGCCACCCCCGCCACCATTAAGGAGGAAGCTAGACCAACAAGGGTCTTTTGAAGCGACTGGGTTACAAACCATTGTGCCCGAACAACCCCCAGAGGAATCGGCCATTTTGGACCTTGAATCAACTACTCTTGGCTCAGTTGAAACCCCAACCACTGATTTCTTGGCACCTTTTATTGTACCAATTCAATTTCACGAGCGCCAGACAGTGTCGCACACAACAATGGAAACAAATGTTGTTACTCCTTCTGGGAATTATTCAATTCCTACCACGGTTGTCACCACAGGAGAGCCGTAATCTCCTAACTTATCGTCGTCGGTCCAAGCAACCATGGTCTCGACTGCAACTACTTTGCACAGTGGTCCAAACCTGTCTTTGGCAGTGGCCACAACCCCTTTCACACCTAGTGCGACAGACCCTCCGTTCTCATACAATATGCCTAGTTCGGTTACAAGTCCTATACTGTCCTACTCCACTTTACAGACTTTGGGTCTGGGGGCAGGGAGCTCTAGCGCTCCTTTGCAAGGTCAAATGGGGGGAACTCATGTCCCTTTTAATGATTTTCCTTACGCAGGAGGTCATATCCCTCCTTCATCCCCTTCACTCGGTGGTTTGCATCAGCAATCCGCCAGACAACCTATACACAATAGTTTATTTGGAGTGGGGAGTCAAGGACCACCTTCGCATAATATGCTGGTAGGTTCGGCACCATTTTCTTGGAATGCAACGTTTGGTAACAACACCTTCTCGTCAACCGCTTTCCCGACTGGGGGAAACCCCATTTTTGGACAATCTACTCCTGGGCAGGGTACTATTCCTGCACAGGGGGCAAACTTAGCAGGACCTTGGAATTTAGGGCAAGGATCCGTTCCCTCCTCCGGAATGTCGATCTGGGGTAATTCTTTCCACAATCAATCGAACCCCGGACAAACTACTATGCATATCCCCACGGGACCGACATGGGGTAATCCTTCCCAAAGTCCTTCGAATACAATGCATGCCCAACAGTCTATGTCCTATTTGGGAAATCAGCCGATGATGTCTCCACATATGCAAAATCCTTACGCTGGCTAGGACCATGGTTTTTACTAGAATCCGGGCTAGCAGCCAAACTTTTCCTGGCAACATGGTGCCAGTCAAACTCCAAGACCCTTTTTCCTAGGTTATCAGCAACAACCCAAACTACCTTTCCTGGCGACTTTACACTTGCCAGATTTGACAAGGTTGTTGAATGACCCCATTTGTCACGATCTGCGTTAGCCTCCTATGCCGACGAAGTTGCCTTCAGACATTCCAAAGTTCGAAGCCAAGCCTAACAAAGATCCAGGTGATCATGTGACTACCTTCCATCTTTGGGGCTCATCTAACTCATTGAAATATGACTCCATACAGTTGCGATTGTTTCAACGTACTCTCATTGGGAGTGCCGCGAAATGGTACATTGAACTCGATCGCTCAAGATACTCTTCTTTTGGCGAACTAGTGATGGCTTTCCTTAACCATTTCCAGTTACCTGTGAGATACGATGCTGGCACAGAGCTGCTCGTTAATTTTGAGTAGACAACAACGGACCATATCTCTGATCACATCCGAGAATGGAGATGCCAGAAGAGTTTAATCAAAGTACCAGTCCCACCAGCATTCTTGCTTGAGTGGTTCCTTAAGTCTTTGGTCTCGCAGTTATCCAAAGATGTCGCAGCATCCAGATTTTTCTCTGAAGAAGACGCCATCATGAGGGCTCAACAGTTTGAGCTCATCTATTCTCAGTCCGGTTTATTATACAACATCTTGCCAGATGCGCCACGTTCAATACTGGATAAAACTAGACAAAGAGCTGGACCGCACGCCGATGGTATTGTCGGTTCAACACAAACCAAGCCCGCTGAGCAATTGACAAAGCAGTTGCAACAATTATCCATACAACACACAACGGCCAACCAAACTACTGCTTTGGCTGCTCCCCCTACCCAAACGTTGGAAGTACACATAGTGCAGTCGACTAACCCGAAGGCCACCCAACAACCTGAAGGGAAGAAAAAACAACGAAATAAGGGTAAGGGGGAAAAGAAACCCACCGATAATGCTGATGGGGACAACACTGAGAGACGGAAGGTGAGGTATCCATGCAACTTGTGCGCGAAAGACCACCCGACCCATCTATGTCCTCGACTTGTAGAAGCCCAAAAGTTTGTGACGCAGCAACAACCTGCTTTGTTGACCAATCCATTTCAACATGGGCAAAATCTAACCCAAGTCTCTGCAAGCACAGAAGGGGGTAGCCAAGAACCCCCTCCGCCTGCAAACAACCCTGCATCCGCAAACATATATATGGTGAAGGGTGATGCTTTTATATCGACTAGAGCGCATGACTATAGTAAACCAAACACTTATGAGAAGGGTAAAGAAGATGAACTCCCATCTCTTCTTCTATAGATTGAGAATCCATTGGGTGAAACAATGACACACATTCCCAAAGGCACATTCAAAAAAGCTTCTCATAACCCAAATGCAAGGGCCGCCCAGAACTACTCTGTGGTGGAAGATTTATCACAAACCCTTTGTGTGATGTCTGTTTTGGAGGTCCTCCAAAGATGCCCTTCTCAGAGGAAAGCCTTGTTAATCGCTTTAGGATCTACCGAGACTTGTAATCCGGGTACAATCATGTTGGATACAACCGAATTAAAACCTCGTCTACCTTACCACGTAGCATTTCAGATAGTAGTGGCTTATCCCACGAAAACTATTACTCAGAATATTTTCCGCACAGTGGTTGATGAGGGCGCCTCGACATGCGTTATGTTGTTAGCATGTTGGAAGGTTGTTGGCCAGCCCATTTTGTCTTTGTCACCTACTCTCCTCACCGATTTCGACGGTCGTTCGTTCCGACCATATGGTATCATTTCTTCTTTCCTCGTGCAGTTAGGAGGAAAGACCGTGTGTGTTGAATTAGAGGTAGTCGATGCTCCCCTCGACTATAACCTCTTGTTAGGAAGGAGTTGGAATTATGCCATGCAAGTTGTGGTTGCTACAGTTTTCTGGGTCTTGTTGTTTCCACATGAGGGCTGGATAGTGACCATCGATCAATTGTCTTTCTCCAGACCTGACCTTGCATTTGGGGCATCCACGGTCTTGATGATTGATAATCCTCAACCAAGTTTCGTCAACGTAGGGGTTGGTTTGTGCCCATATTTGATGGGGACCTTCGATTATACGCCCCCTCAAGGCGATATCAAGTTTATATCCAATCACCATAAGGTTGAGATTTTTCAAGTTTCTTCGTTCCGCACGACTTACTTCGATGATCCGTGGATACTTCCTTCCCTATCGGCCACGATGGATGAGACAAGGCATCCAGGCATGTCCATGTTCTTGTCTGCCGCTGAAGTAGCGTACTCTTTAGTCCAACAAGCTTCAGCTAACACTGATCCAACTCCTGCACAAGAGTTAGATTCACTTCTAGAGCCTATTTGGGCTCATGGTTCTCTCGCTAACACTGATTCGTTAGACTTAGTCTTGCCCTCTGACGAAGCAGTAATCAAAGCAATGACTAGTCCAGAAAAACCTTGGGAAGATCTTCATCACAGATCATATTTCCTCCCAGAGTTAAGCCAAATCAAAGCAGGAGAATTCACCGTGACTATGACTGGAGATAGGTCTTGTCATACTAATATTTTAGCTACACACAAGATCTATGTTGAAGGTAATATGGCAACCATTGCTGAAATGACACCTATCAATATCTCCAGAACCCCTGGTGTCATAGACAATGTATTCGTCGGAGCATACAGCTCCCCCGAGTAGATGCCAGGCATCGACCCATAAAGAGTCTATCATGAGATAACTTTGTTGTTTTTAAAGCTCGCTTTGAGATCCGAAAGCAACATCCGACGAGATTGCATTTATGCTTTTCAATCTCGTCTGGATTAACTAAGAAAAGTAACCATTATGGAGTCTTCTTTAATCCCTTTTCAGACTCCTTAAAGATGAAAAGATTGCCGAGTGACCTTGTTTCTTCACACTCGTTCAATTGGTCCAGAAGAACGTTCCTTAAACGAGTCTTCTTTTAAACCCTTTTCAGACCCTCTAAACATGAAAAGATTGTCAAGCGATCTTGTGGCCTTTCATGCTCGTCAAACTGAAATTTGAAGTCACGTCTGTTCGGCGGTAGTTTACCCCTTTTTCGGTTCGGACGGTCAACTGTACGAACAAAGGTATACTCTATGGAACTTCCATTCTTTAGAAGAGTACTCTCAGGTAAAATTTTATCCCTTTTTTGGGCCCGAGGGACTGAACTTACGAAAAAGAAACCCCCACAGAGTCCATAGTTAAGCTCTTTTCAAACTCCCTAAAATTGAAAATATCGTCGAGTGACCTTATTCTTTCACACTCGTTAAATTCGTCCAGAAGAATATTCCTAACGGAGTCCATAGTTAAGGTTTTTTCAGACTCCTTAAAAATGAAAAAATAGTCGAGTGATCTTGTCCTTGTCACACTCGTTAAAATGGTTTTGAATCGATGTCTAATCGGTGCTAGTCTACCCCTTTTTCGAACCGAATAGACTATGTTCGAAAAAGGTACCCCAATGGAGTCTCCTTTTATGTTTTTTCAGACTCTCTAAATATGAAAAACCACCGATCTTACCTTCTCTGGGCTCATTAAACTTACATCGAAGGACGTTACCATTGTGTGTTTTATTAACCGCATTTGCATACCTTATACACCAGCCTTGTGACATTTTTCTTCTGCATCTTAACACCTTTGGCCGCCAGAGGATTTTTCCTGAGTATCATTTTACTAGAACATCAGTCTTGTCCTTGTGCCTTGAACTTGTATGTTTGCAATACTCGTTCCTCCATTGTAACGTAATCTTCCTTTATTCTTTTATTGAAAAGAACAAAAAAAATCAAATATACCCCAAAAAGAGGAAGGGAAAAATATTTTCTTTATTGGCATCATAATGAGTCGCCCTTGGATAAAGCACATCTGTCCATTTGTTCATCAGACTATGGGATATAGTACGACCTTAGGAAGATTTTCTCGCTATATAGAGTTGTGTCCTCCACCGTTTGCTTATTCTTCCAAACATATGGAGAGTTTGCGTTGCCTCCTGCTTCATAGACTTATGATTAACAGACATGCTGCCTGAGTCTCATCACTTGTCGTGCTATTGTCCAGGGGAAGTTTGTCACTAAGTCTGAGTCGACCCCCCTGTAATATGTCTCTTGTCCGCATACCCGGCCATCCTAAACATCCAATCAAGTCCTTGTTCGAAATCACTGAAGCCTTCAGTCCGATCATCAAGATTATCAAGTCCATGACCGACGAGCCATCGAAGACCTCTGGGTAGTGCAATCATACACCCATATTACACTCCTACCCGAGTTTTTGAAGATTTTGAGGTTGTTGCTCGAGCTCTGAAGATCTCATATCCAGCCATCAGGCCGAATCAGCTTCTGAAAGATGTATACTCTATATGTATATCTTTCTGATTTCAATATCTAGCTCCACTGTGTATTGTTCGCAGCTACTCTTTATAGTTATTTGACATGGCTCTACAGTGTATTTGATTGGTAGCCATGGTTCTATTTTATCTCGAGCATGGGTATTCCCGCCTCGGTGAGACATTTGTTATTTTGCAGACGACACCTCCTGGTTCCTGATCCTTGGGCTCACTCGTTCAACACATCAGTAAAGATTGGTAATGTATTTCGACCATCAGATGCACTTCTAATCTCACACATTAGGGGGCATCTATTATAACCCTAAATTGCACCACACATGCTTACCTGGCATTAGGCCAACTCATATCCCTTCTTTGCCCAAACACTGCTGAACAACTCTTTGAAAATCCTTTTGAATAAAGGCCCACACGCCCTAACTCATTATTACACGCGTGTACATGCTGGCTGGCCCAAAACAACCCGCGTGGACCGACAAAAGCATGAAAAAAGGAAAGTTGTCGATGAAACAAAAAGCTATGGGTGAGTTAACTAAAACTCCCGGCCATGCATGGCCGAGGGTTCGTCCAAATACCTAGCTCCTTCTAGCCTATAAAAGAAGGGGTAGGGGTACAATTTGGAAGAGGAAGAAGATAGAAAAGAAACTCTGCCCATTTACGTATTCCATTGTCCCAACCATTTAGACTTTCCTAATGCCAAAGGAGATTTAAAGAAAAGCAGTTGAAGGCCAAAAGAAGAGGAGCCCAGGATCAGGTTCAAGGAGCGGTGGCTAGTCTCAAATTTTGTAAGTTGACTCATTTTAAGTAATAAAGAGAATGATTTTCCCGTCCCAATTCATGAAATTTTTATGGTTTGACTAGTTTATGTTTGATTTCTAACCCGTTAGTATATAAGTAGTATGCATGCATAGTTGTTGCTCATCTTGAATGAAGGTCATATTTGGAAGGAGCATTGTGAACAAGTAATCAAGCACAATGGAGGATCGACATCAAACGTCGATAACGAGGTAGGTTGATCTTTCCATGCATTTACTAAGAAAAGGGGATTTAAATCTAGGGATGAAGGTAGAAAGTAATTTCTATTCGGTCATATTTTCATGCAAAGTCTGAACTCTATTTGCTAGTCTGTAGGGTGTTTTTCCCCAACAACAGAGTTGGCAGTGATTCCTCCTCTACATGATATTGTAGTTTAATAGAAAGTCATGTAGATAAATCCAAGAGCCATGTCTTATGTGTTGAGAAAATAATTTTTATCATCAGTGGAAATTCGTTCTACTTCTATTGCCATGGTTATCCGGTACAAACCTCTACATCTGAGCTGATGCATAATTTTTAGCTTCCACTCGAAGTAGTTATGGGGTGTGAGAAGTATTGTCGAAGAATAATCCATATTTTCTGAATGCATCTCCCTTCTTGACCTGCAAATAAGATACATGTGCGCCTTGCTCCTAGAAACCCGTGGGATCTGATACCATGTAGAATTGTGGTGAAACCTACACATAGATTCTAGCTAACAACAATTCGTTCAAAGCTTGCAAATTGAGAGAAGGAGAGAAGAGATGAGAGAGAAAAGAATAAATAGAATTTTATTCACTGTATTCCACACTCAAAGAGTGAATCATTTACAATAGATATAGGTTATATGAGTAACTAATGCACCATAGTGGTGATCTAGAGAGATCTAGACACTCAATGAAAAAAACTAAAGTAATCAACCACCTATTTCTAACTAATTGGTCCATGCAATCATCTGTTAACTGAGTCACACATGTGGAAGTGAAAGAAACACATGCAATCACAAGATATTCTCCCTCTTGGCCACATGCATGAGATATGTGCACTCATGGTGAGGAACCCAAGGTGAACATGCAGCGTTTGGTGATACAACTAAGGTTTCCATGCATGAGTGACTACCACTAGTCTAACTAAAGTGTAACTGTCTCTAGATTGAAGAGGAGTGCCCTATTTTGTAGGAGAATATTCTCTAGAAAAAATATTCTCATCTAAGGAAGCGCTCTCAACATTGGACTATCAATCTTAGGAAAATAATTACCTAGGTGACTGTGTAATATCTCCAACACTAGAGAGTGGGTGGATGTTGCTTAGAATCCAAAATCTAAAAGGATTTATCTAAGTGAAAGAAAATCTGAAATTACACAAATTGTTGCTTGACATTCTAGTTATGATAAATAAAGAGAGGGAATTTTGTTTATTGAAAGCCTAAGTGGTAGCTTTAGAACCAAGGTCAAAACCATATTGTAGTATTCCAGATATAAAATAGTATGCAAAACATAAATATTTTAGCATAGAAATGACAGAGCAACAATGATATAACTAGAACAATACCATAATAATACCAGAATAACACTAGAAAAAGAACCTTGATTAATGATAGCAATGTTCACTTGCCTCTTCGAGGGGGAAACCTCCACCAAAGTAGATCTCTATTACAATAATCTCCAAGACAAGATTTCTCATACCCTAAACTCCTATTTATACTAAATCTATCTATCCAAAAGAACAATTTAGAGGAAGATCCTTCTAGAAGTAGAAGCTTCTATTAGGTCTTCTTACATTTGACTTATTCTTCCTTATTGGTAGGCCTTATTAATATTGGCCTTTATTACATGGAATCATATTATTCTACCTATTTGAGGGATTATGGAGGTTAGGTCCCTAACACGCCCTCCCCCTTGAAGAACAACCTTGTCCTCAAGGCTTAAGATGAGGAAATTATTGTAGAATGGTGTTTGACTCCTAGGTGACATCTTCTGGAGTTGTATCTTTCCATTGGACTAACACTTCCTTGATGGTGCACTGAAAGAGGCGACTCTCTCACTGGGCCAAGACTGCTTGTGGTTGCAACCAGATGGAACCTTCTTCATCCAACTCAGGGAGACTAGTTTGAGTTTGGAACTTAGTTCCAATCACCTTCTTTAAGCAGGAAACATGAAAAACAGGATGGAACTTTGACTGACTGAGTAGAGCTAACTGATAGGCCACCAATCCCACATTCTTGAGCACTGTATAAGGACCATAAAATTTGGGCACAAGTTTCTAACAATGTTCAACTTTGAGTGAAGTCTGCTTATAAGTTTTTAGTCGAAGAAGCACCTAGTCCCCTTCAACAAATTGTCGTTCGAAACGACCTTGATCTGATTTTTGCTTCATGTGATTTTGATCCATGACAAAATCGTCTTTGAGGGCATGAAGAATAGCCTCTCAGACTTTAATACTTTTTTCAACCTCCTGAACCTTCAAGCTAACATATATGAGAGAATCGATGGGGGATTTTGGCCATAGACTACTTCAAAAGGAGTCATGTGAGTAGTTGTATGGTAAGATGTGTTGTACCACCATTCAACTATGGGTAACCATTGAGCCCACCGATTTTTCCTCTCAGATGCAAAAAACCTCAAATATGTTTCCAAACACTTGTTGACAACTTCGGTCTAGCCATCCATCTAGGGGTGATAGGAAGTGTTGAGATGCAATTGGGTGCCCTGTAGCTTGAAAAATTCTTTCCAAAAATTGTTGGTGAAAGTGGGATCTTTGTCAGAGACAATAGAATTAGGCATGCCATGAAGCTTGAAGATATTATCCATGAATATTTGAGCCACTGTGGAGCCGGTGAATGGGTGTTGAAGAGCACAAAAATGAACATATTTGGAGAGACGATCTAAGACCCCCATGATCACTGAATTATTTACCAATTTAGGTAATCCCACAATGAAATCCATAGAAATATCTTGCTAAATAATAGGGGGAATCAAAAGAGGTTGGAGTGTTCCTAGAGCTTTGACAATTTCTCCCTTGTTGCGTTGACATACCTCACATTCAGCCACAAAGGTGTGGACGTCATGTTTCATACCATCCCAGAAAAAATAACGTTTCACCCATTCATAGGTTTTGGTAAAACCTGAATGCCCGGCTGTGGGTGAGGCATGAAGTTCAGAGAGAACTGTTGATTTAAGTTTTGATTTCTTGCATAAATACACATGACTTTTGTAGTGAAGCTCTTCATTGTGCCAAGAGTAGTTGGAGAAAATGAAGAATTTTGTTACAATTGGTGGAGCATGCTAGAAATTTTGGGGTCTTGCAGCCATTCTTGATGAACATCTTGGAGCCAATATGGTACAATGAAGGAGAGGGAAAAAAGGTACCCGTCTTCTTCATATTTATGGGAAAGAGCATCGGCCACTACATTTTCCTTTCCCTTCCTGTAAATGATCTCATAATCATATCCAATTAGCTTGGTCACCCATTTTTTGTGTGCCAATGATGAAATTCATTGTTCTAAGAAATACTTGAGACTTTGATGATCAATTTTGATTTAAAAGCGTTGACCCAATAAATAAGGATTCCAGAGATCCACATCATGAAGAATAAATAAAATTTCATTTTCATAAATGGATTGGCCCAAATGTCGCTCTGAAATTTGTTTTCTAGTGAATGCCAAAGGCCTACCATCTTTCATGAGGACGGCCCCAATTCCTTTCCTGAAAGCATCACATTCCAATACGAATGTCTTCGTGAAGTATGGAAGTGTTAGGACAGGGGTCGAGCACATAACATCTTTCAAGGCTTGGAAGGCATGATCCGCAACTGAAGTCCAAGTGAAAGCATTCTTTTTAAGGAGATAAGTGAGAGGAGCTGCAATTTTTCCATAATTCCAAACAAACTTCCTATAATAGCTTGTTAAACCCATAAAACCATGCAATATCTCAAGAGTTTTAGGGTGAAGCCAATCTTGCATAGATTCAATTTTCTTAGGATCCACTCGGACACCATCCTTGCCGATAATATGACCTAGGTATTCCAATTCTAAGGCACCAAAGGCACATTTATATTGTTTGAGGAAAATTTGGTGCTTAGAGAGTAGATGGAGAACTTGATTCACATGGGAGAGATGGGATGGCCAAGTTTTACTATAGATGAGAATATGATAAGAAAAAGCTAAGACAAAATGATGGAGAAAAGGATGGAAGACACGATTCATGAGAATTTGGAAAGTGGAAGGCTCATTACACAATCCAAAGGGAATTACCAAGAATTCATAATGACCCTCATGAGTTCGAAATGCAGTCTTGGGAATGTATTCTTATTTCATACGGATATGGTGGTAGTGAGAACATAGATCCAGTTTGGTGAAGTACTGAGCACCACTCAATTCATCCAAGAGGTCATCAATGACATGAATGGGAAATTTGTCTTTGATTGTGAGTTTTTTGAGGTTGCGAAAATCAGGACACATGCACCAAGTGCCTTCTTTCTTGTGTACCATGACCACAATGAAATAATAGGGGCTAGTACTAGGATGGATAACACCTTATTTTAGAAATTCATGAACAATTTTATCAATTTAATTCTTCTGGGAAAAGGGATGAAAATAAGGTCGAACATTGGAAGGAAGACTGCCCAACATGAGAGGGATGGAATGATCATGGACTCCACGGGAAGGGGGAATTTCTTTGGGAGTGGTAGAAACAAATTGGTGGCAGGAGAGGATATATGATCCAGGTGGATATCGGTGGCCACCCACCTTTTCCAACTGGCTCAAAACAACTTTTTGGCAATTTTGGCAATTTACTATTTTTAGTAGGTTTTAACTTCTGGGGCCATTTTGAGGGCCTAAATGAAGGTTTTTCGATATAAAGGTTCTCAATTATATCCATAGGAATGATTGGTCCCCCAAAATGAATCTCCTCGACGATACCTTTTCAACGAGTTATTATACGCCTAAAATGAAGATCGTATGCAAAAGTTACGACCTCGAGAAGTTGATGTACCAACTTACCCAAATGGGGCCCACATGACTTTTGGTGCTTCATCTCCTAGGGTTAGGTTTTTGGATCTCTAGGGTTTTTGGCATTCCTGTTTATTGTAAAAAGGCCTCCAGAGCCTCATTGTAATCATCTTCTTGCGAATGCGAGTAGCCGTCACATCTCTTCTTAGAGATAAGCTGCCACCATTCTAGCGAGTCTTTCACTCTGTATCTTTACAGTCTCTGTACATTTCTTTCATTAATAGAAATCATGTATTACTGTATATCTATGTTTATGGTTGCATCTCTGATACATTTATGTTATCTTATTGAATATCTGCGATATCTTTGTGCATTTCTTTATTATATCTCCACTCACATTTCGTGTCGAAAATAATCCGGATCAGTGGTATCAGAGCAGGCTGCTCTTGATTGTTTTTTCAGTGCATGTCCCCGACGAGGTCCAAGTATAGCAAGTTGGGTCTCGAGCTTGTCTCTCTTAAAGACCATCACTCTTGCACACCTAAGAAACCCTCAATGGCGGAAGAAAAGAAAAACGACGGAGCAGACGATCCTATCAATCTGTTTCTTGAGCAAGCTCTCATGCGGATAGAGGGACGAAATGATGGAGAATTTTTACCACATCCTTAAACGCCTGCCGATAGCATCAGGCACATCTTCATCAAGTGGCCACTTTGGAGGCACCTCAACTTTCAAGGTACAAGTTAATTTTGATATTCTTGTATTTGAAGGACAGATAGATGTAGAAGCCCTAGAAAAATGGTTAACTCTGCTAGAAGGTTATTTCTCTGTTCACAATTTTTCCGACAAAGAAAAGATCACCTTCACACTCCTTAAAGCTCTCCCTCATGTCAAACATTGGTGGGAAACTTACTAGGAGAAAAGTTCCACAGAGGAGTGTGGAATATATGGGGTCGATCCCACTTGGGATTTTTTTGTGGATGTGGTAAAGGAACGATATTACCCTGTTGGAAACTATGAGGACCAGTACATGAGATGGACAACACTACGGAAAGAGAGGGGCCAAGCAGTTTCAGAGTTCACCAATGCCTTCCATACCTTGTGCACCAAGCTGGGTATCAAAGACTCCGAGCGAAATTTGGTTCTGAAATACCGTGGGGCTCTACACAGATACATCCAGACTAAAATGGATTTTCTGGACATCTCATCACTCGGTGCTACTTATCGATATGCTGTTAAAATTGAGCAGAAATTTAAGCACCAAAACAAACGAGAGTTTGGGTCTGCAAATCCGCAACAACCAAAGTATGAAAAAGATGGCCCTAACAAACAGTTTTCTGAAAACCAGTCCAAGACACAGGAAAAGAAGGGTGACGGGAAGACAAAGAAGGACACCAGAAAATGGTGTGAGTTCCAAAAAATCCCCTGGCACAACAACGATGAATGTCACTCAAAACAGTCATTGGTGGCTGAGATCAAAGACAAAGAGATGAACCCTGGTTCAGAATCTGATTCTGAAAACAATGGTAAAGGACAAATCATTAACGCAGACCCCACTGCTATTGTTGTGACCGAAACAATTAAACCAGAAGAACCAACATATCCTGAAGAGGGGGAGTGCCATTTCATTCATAGATGTGGGTGAATGGGAACCCTCTGCATTTTATTGTTGATAGCGGAAGCTAGAAGAACCTCATCTCAATAGAGGTCGTCAAACAGTTGGGATTGTCGACAACACCACACCCGTAGCCATACAACATCGGGTGGCTTCGCCAAGGATGAGATATTCGTGTCAGCCAACACTGTCGATTATCATACGGCATCCAACCCTTCAAGGATTAGGTATTATGTGATGTTGCCCCAATGGATGTCTATGATGTGCTCTTGGGCCAACCATATATGTGGAGACGCCATGTTGTTTATGACTCTCGACCCCGTAGTGTCATTGTTACTTTGGGGGGTCATCTCTAGAGAATACCAGAGGTAGTTCCGACTACTGTTCCACCTAAAAAGTGTCGCAAGGTAGTATCTCATACTGCAAAATTCAGCTTCTTCACAACCTGTTCAAAAGGAGAACAAAAGGACACTGTAACCACTACAACCTTGCCCCAAGCACCTTCTATCCAACAGAAGTAGGTCGACAAGGTTGCAAAAAAGCACAAAGATTCCTTCTTCACACCATCCTCTCATGTATCTCGACTTGTTGAATAGCCTCAACAGGTTCGTGATAGACTTCTACAAACTGAGCAGCGCGACATCTCCAACAAGACAAGCAACTCACCAAGATGCAGATTCAACAAATGCTTTTTCCTCTCCCCCGGGAACTCAACGCAATGAATACCATTTCTTCCTAAGGAGGGAGGATTGATCCAGGTGGATATCGGTGGCCACCCACCTTTTCCAACTGGCTCAAAATAGCTTTTTGGCAATTTTGGCAATTTACTATTTTTAGTAGGTTTTAACATCTGGGGCCATTTTGAGGGCCTAAATGAAGGTTTTTCGAGATCGAGGTTATAAATGATAAAAAAAGGAATGATTGATCCCCCAAAATGAATCTCCTCGATGATACCTTTCCAATGAGCTATTATACGCCTAAAACGAAGATCGTATGCAAAAGTTACGGCCCCGGGAAGTTGATGTACCAACTTACCCAAACGGGGCTCACATGCCTTTTGGCGCTTCATCTCCTAGGGTTAGGTTTTTGGATGTCTAGGGTTTTTGGCATTCCTTTTTATTGTAAAAATGACTCCAGAGCCTCATTGTAATCATCTTCTTGCGAATGCGAGTAGCCGTCACATCTCTTCTCAGAGATAAGTTGCCACCATTCTAGCGAGTCTTTCACTCTATATCTTTACAGTCTCTGTACATTTCTTTCATTAATAGAAATCATGTATTACTGTATATCTGTGTTTATGGTTTCATCTCTGATACATTTATGTTATCTTATTGAATATCTGTGATATCTCTGTGCATTTATTTATTATATCT
Source organism: Picea engelmannii (assembly GCA_009831015.1). Taxonomy (NCBI): domain Eukaryota; kingdom Viridiplantae; phylum Streptophyta; class Pinopsida; order Pinales; family Pinaceae; genus Picea; species Picea engelmannii. Next base: position 285,467 of record ML802957.1, read on the forward strand.
TCGCTCGCATTTCGTGCCGAAAATAATCCGGATCAATATATTGGAGGTCAGTATGCACATAAGTTGTCTCAACATCATGAATGAAGTGGAGTTGGGCTATAATGCCTGAATTAACTTTTTTGAGGATCTTTTCCATGCGATGGGAATTGATGATCTCAGGAGAGCCTGTTGTGATGCCTTGGAACCTATATTGTTGTCCCTCTTATTGGAATTGCATGGTTAAGTCCTTAAAATCCATGAGAATTGGGTCTAGAGTGCGTAACCATTCGACACCAAGAACAATGTCACAACCACCCATGTCTATATCAAAAATATGGAATTTTAGGTGATATTAACCAATTTGGAGTCACACATTTTCACATCGTCCCCCAAATTTCATGGAACTGCCATTGGCAATCATGATTTGAAAATTATTGACGACACAGATGTAACAATTGAATTCTTGGGAAATGCAGCGATGAACAAAATTATGGGTGCTACCACTTTCCACAAGGATGACGACTTTCCTATTTTTGATGTAACCAATTAATTTGAGAGTTTGGGGAGAAGAGAAGCCAGTGAGGGAATTAAGTGAAATCACCAGGTCAACGTCTGGTGGATCAGAGGGTGGGGTTAGATCATATGGAGGTGGTAGTTCCTCCATAGGTGGAACAACAACATATTCTTTAGAAATATCCTCAATCATAACCATAAAAATATTATGTTCCTTACACTTGTGCCCGAGAAAATATTTGTCTTCAAAATTATAACAAAGACCCTTGAGTTGACATTTAACCATTTCAACCCTAGTTAATTTCTGGATCTTGAGGGGAGTTGCAGGAGGGGCATAATTGGTGGGTTTAGGGAAAGGAGGAAAGGAGTGTTTGCGGATCTAGGAGGATACACTCTGTTGTTATTCCTTGGCTCACTGAGTAGCTTCCAACCAAGTCTAAGGGTGTGCCATGAGAACATGGGCACACATTTCATCTTTGAGGCCATTGATAAGGAATTCCCTAAAGAAATCATAAGACATGCCCTCCATTCTGAAATCCAAGTGCTCAAATGCGACAATAAAGTCTTCCACTGTGCTAGACTTATTTACCTTGGTCAAATGCCCTAAATGGTGGGTCTCAAAGTCAAAGCGGTCATAAATTTTGGCCACAAATTGTGTCCAAGCAACACATCCTTGGCATTCCTTTTTTCACCATTGCCACCATTTCCATCATTCCGGATCCATATGTAGGAAACCATAACGAATCTTGGCTAAATAATCAGTAATGCCATGCAAAGAGAAATAATGTTCCATTTGGGTGACCCATCCTGTGGGATCCGATCCATCAAATTTTTTCACCTCAATTCTGGGAGGGCGGAGGTCTCGAGAAATGTGGGTAGTATGAGGACCTTGGTAATGGGAAGAGTCATGGTCATCCTGATAAGATGGTTTTTCATAAGAGGAAGGGTTCTGGGAATGGCCCATGAAGTGTTCAAAGGTGTATTTAAGGTCTCTAAGATCTTTGATGTATGCACATTGGTCCTAGAGGACCTGAATAGATGAATTGATTGAGCTAAGGTTGTCATTAATATTCTTGATGTCTTTCTTATTCTGGTGGGTGTCAGCAATCAAGGCATTGAGTTCTTGGGCTCGTGTGGTGGCCATTTGGAAAAATGGGCAAGAAAATGGTATAGGGGCAACACAAGATGTTTGGATGGGTGGGTGGGACCACTGAGAAGAAGGGTGTGAAATGATAGGTACCACTGCGATCAGGGAGAAAAGGGAGATCCAATGGGATAGGGGCCAAATAAGGGTGTTAGAGAAGGGTCAGGTCCACACAAAAAAAATGTGTTAAAAATGATAGGTATCATTGGAATCGGGGCGAAGAGAGGAACCAAGTGGGATAGGTCCCAAATAAGTGTGTCGGGGGGACCACTATAGTCTATTTTTTTTTACTCTCGCGGAGTTATACTCCGATCTGAATAATAATGTAGTGATGAAATTCCCAAATTCTTAACATATAGAAATGTATAGGAATTTCACAACCATAATGCATAAGGCACAATTGTGCAGCAATAGATCTTGTCTATTCTGTTTTTGTTTCCATCCCCAGGGGTAGGATATTCAGGGTTTCTACAAAAAAGGGTTTGCCTTGGGCTATAGCTCTTTGATACACATGTGAGTTCCAATAGTAATACTCGACCCAATATCTCAGGGAACCAACTAAGGAGGCTAGACCATGCCCTTAGTCATACTACCTGACTACCAAGGTACTAGAGAGTATCTTCCCGAGTGTTGTTCTCGGTGGCACTATAGCAGTTAGGCGGTCGATCTATTTATCTATGGAGGGATTCATGATATCTAGGTTGATTCGTATACATGTGTTGTCTTATGTGTTACCACTCAAACGGGTACCAACAAGGGTTACAAGGGTGGCCAACAGATGTGCGCTTAAAAACCACTTGTAGTTCCTGGGTTTATTCTTCCTCGACTGCGAATTTATGCGTTGAATGATAGATCTCTATAGCTTTAAGACGTCAAAATACATCTCTACCTTGAAAAAAATTAACCCACAATTTTCTTCCAAGGAAGGTGCTCTGATACCACTTGTAGTATTCCAGATATAAAATAGTATGCAGAACATAAATATTTTAGCATAGAAATGGAAGAGAAACAATGATATAACCAGAAAAATACTAGAATAATACTAGAATACCACTAGAAAGAGCACCTTGATTAATGATAGCAATGTTCACTTTCCTCTTCGAGGGGGCAACCTCCACCAGAGAAGAGATCTATTACAATAATATCCAAGACAAGATTTCTCATACCCTCTACTCCTATTTATACTAAATCTATCTATACAAAAGAACAATCTAGAGGAAGATCCTTCTAGAAGCAAAAGCTTCTATTAGGTCTTCTTACATTTGACTTATTCTTCCTTATTGATAGGCCTTATTAATATTGGCCTTTATTCCATGGAATTATATTATTCTACCTGCTTTAGGGGTTAGGGAGGTTAGATCCCTAACACATATCCTGTAGTAGATTTCCAATCATTAGGGTCATCAACTAAGTCAGAATTTATAAAATAATCCAACATAGGAGATGTCCATAGACTATAATATACCAAATTGAACTATACCGTAGATATACCAAAGTATCCTATGTGTTTATTTCCAATGGTTTTTGTGAGTTTATTGCATGCACTAAGCTATGAGACAAACAACAACAACAACAATGATGTGAATGCAAGATTTAAATGCAAAAGGATAACATCTAACAATAGATATAAAGTGACATCCACTTTGAGGTAGGTTTAGGCGGTAAAATGTGTAACTCCACACTTGAAGTGAGACGGGGTTCATTTACAATCATCCATGTGGAAGCAACGATGAATGTCTCATGCATGGTTAGGTTGGGAAAGATAAATGGGTGAGGTGCAAGTGGAAAAAAGTATAAATCCATATTGGAAGGGAGATGGGTTTTTTCTACAATCATCCACGTGGAAGCAAAAATGAATGTCACATGTATGCTTAGGTTGGGAAAGATAAATGGGTGAGGTTCAAGTGGCATGAATTAAAAATCAATATTGGAAGGGAGATGGAGTTAATTTACGATCTTCCATATGAAAACGATAAACGCAAGTGGCCAAAGTATATACTGTCAGAATTATTCTAATGTTGGATTTCACATGGTTTAGAAGTTTAGTGTCACTACTAGACTATGAGTATAAGATCATTAACATAAAGTACATGTATAAGAATATGGTCACCTACTTTCTTGGTATAAAACTTAGGGTCAAAATGGAATCTAGAAAAGCTAGAGTCAAGAAGGAACTGGGCCACTTTTTTATACGAGACTTGAGGAGCTTGCTTGAGGCCATAGAGGGATATCTTGAGGTGGAAGAATAATAGAGTCACTGTAAACAAATCCAATTTTTATCTGATATAAACTTCTTCTTACAAATCCCCGTGAAATAAGGTGGATTTGGCATCCATTTGATAGAATTATCATCTATATGAGGCAACAAGGGCAAGGACAAGCATAATGGAATTCATTTTGGCAACTAGGGTAAATATTTTTTTATATTCAATGTGTTCTAGTTGTGAAAAACATTTGGCAACTAATTAGGACTTCTACTTGCCAAAACTACCATTTGCAACATACTTAGTATTGTAAACTCATTTTCATTTGACAAGTTCTTCATTTTGGAAGAGAGACTAGATCTAAAGTATCCTTCATATTTAAGAAATGAAATTATTCATTCATGATAACATCCCAATCTTGATGGCTAGGATATTATTTAAATGTTTCTATATGTGGAGTCTCTGGAACTTGAGCCAAAAGAGAAGACGCTTAGTGGAAATAAGAATGCGTTTGGCATTGATCAGAAGGATCATCTACTATATTGCTAACTACTTCCCTTGTTGTACAACCATCAAGGAATTTGTGGAGGACTTGTGGAGCCAGTGTAGGTTTAAGGTCAATAGATTCATCTAGAGGACAAGGTTGAGTATGATTTTTTTTTTTTTATCCTCACTATCATTATTTGAAGAAGAAGAATGACCAATAATTGAAGAAGAAGGATTAGAAAAAGAAGAAAAAGACGATATAGGAGTAAAAGGAGATGATAAATGTGTCGAATATGGCTTGCAAGACAAGTATGGAACATACATCAAATCAATCACACAAGTCAAGAGGCCTTGATCATACATACTATCTCTTCTAAAAATGGTTTTTGTTGTATTAGGTACAAGAAGTCGATAACATTTTACATCCTCTAAATAACCAATAAAATTGCACTTCTCACTTGTAGGCTATAACACTTTCATTTTCTCATCATGAATGTGTGCCTATGCTTCATTTTCAAACACATGAAAGTGGATTACATTTGGGTTTATGTTGCTCCATGATTTTTCAAGCGTTATATTTTTTAAAGCCTTAGTGGGAGTGCAATTAACTATGTGATTTTTACAATTAGTGGAAAATAATTTTCCTACTACTGAGATTATATGTTACTGATATTTAAAGGTATTCCAGAATTAAAATACAAATAGTTGGAGACATCTCAACATTCTTTGTCTTCGTGTTAGCATGAAAACATGAGAGTTTCCACTCTCACAACCATTTCCAAAGTGCTTGAACCAATGAATGAATGAAGGAATATATATATATATATATATATATATATATATATTCGATGATGATGATGATGATGATGATTAACATCCACTGAGACCAATTTGTCTATCATACCTTAAGAAGGTAAGAAATTACTTGAATTTCTTTAAAATTGTATCTCTATGTTAAAAAAACATTGAGAGAAGTGTTTCAATATCACCATAGTTTTGATGGCTTAGGAGGTTAGGAAGGTCCGTAATGTGGCAAATATTTTTAAATTGGGATATAATATGGGTATAGGCAGGGAAATCCAATAGGAAGTGTTTTTCATCTTCTACACACTTAGTGTCACAAGTGTGACATATTCTCGCATCCCATGGTGTTTTGGGAGTTTTCCAATGCCCGGTTTCACTATGTAGCTCATGAGAGTTTGTTCTTATTTTAGGAATGTTGATTTTCTTCTTTGCACTTTTCAAAACTAAGAGGTAACGTTGATCTTCTAAATTAGGGTTGACCACCTACTTGTAGTATCTTAATTTCCTTTTTTCCATTAATTCTTTATCACACCACATATTCTCCTTAAATTTAGAAGTGATAACATTTGTAATATTATCAATATTCTACATGATGTTTTCTTCTTGTATGCCCCAATGATTTAGCCAAGATTTGGCATCTTTATGCCATCCCTACTCGAGTCACTAGTAGTTTTGGCTAGAGTTTGAAGAAATTTTGGGGATCCTCTTTTAATCCATGTTGTTTATCATGTTCTTGTATGTTAGGTATCTAATCATAGAAATGCTCTCAATGGGGGGTAGGCTTGCTTATATGAGGAGGATAGGATATGGTGTATTTCCCTTAATTTTGAGATTATAAGACATAAAATTCTTTTGGACTTGTTCTATCTTTCTCCAGGATTCTCTAGATATACTGCAACTCCAAACTTCACATCCATATATAAGATAACTAGAGTGATGAGAGTGTGAAAGAGGATTTTATTTTTATCACAAAGCCAAAGGTATGCTAATTTACATTTGTTTTCGAGCCCATAATAAGTTTTCCACCCTCAATTTATCCTTTTTTCAATGCTATAGTTCCAATTGAGCTTGTGGTGGATATTGATTCTAAGATACATGTATGAAAGCACTTCCTCCAAGCTATTATTTTCATAAACACAAGTATCTTAGGTGATCCTTCTAGATTTAATTATCATAACCTTTGTTTTGCCAGTGTTCAGAGTCATGCCCATGCTAGAGCAGAAGCCCTTGAGGGTTATTAGCTGCTTACCTAGATCATAGGGACTCTTCGCCATAAGAACAATATCATCAGCGTAAGAACAATATGCATGCATCATGGATACTTCTTACATTATTATTCATGAGACTAAGTGCACTTTTTTATTCTTGGCCCATTGTTTTTAGGAAAGATTCATTAGTTTACAACTTGATAAGTACGACCAATGTGCCACAAACTTCATGGGTTGTATTGGTGATTCTTTCTTTTGCAATTATGAAAGCTTAGTATTACAGATACACAATTGTACATGTAGGTCGTGTTAGAGACATTGATCACAATGAAGAAAACATTGTCAATGGATAGATTTAAGTTAGGCCACTTAAATACGCATGCAATTTGAGTCTAAGGTCATGCCCTAAGGATGAGATTTTCCATCGCAACTGCACTTTTGGGCTTCATTCTCAACACCACATTCCACCTTATGGCTTCTTAATTTCTCCTACATTTCCATCCCCATTCACTTTGGAATTCCCATTCGACCATTCCCAAGGTATGATAGTTACTACACTAGAAAAATGATCGGGGAAGTCAAAATGTTTCAAAGAGATGGTTTCTCCTTGCCCTACTCCAATCAAGTCAATTTAATGAAGGATGGGAGCATCATAACCCCACACATGCCAACCAACTCCCTCTGTCATTTTCCATGCATTAGATTGAAGGGAGTGTTGGCACTGCATCCCCTCAATTATGAAGGGACATAACCTTTCTTCCAATCTTTCATCCCATTCTCTTTGTGACTCTCACCACTTTGTTTCAATAGAGCCTTGACTTTAAATTTTACCATAACCTAGACTTATTCATGTTGCCTCTACTATCTAGTTGAAGAGCCCTAGTCTTTGAGATGTTCACAATAGGGTGAAGAATTGCAAGGGTAAATGTGAAGAAGCTTGATAGACTACCCCATGCGAGTTTCATCATCATCATTTGCAAACAAAATCTAGACACCTTAGGATGAAGAAGCAAACTCATAGCAATATTGTGACATGGAACACCAAGCTGGGAAGGATAGCATTCGAATGGATCTTTCACACTTCCAACAATTAGTAACAAGGCACGTCTTAACATTCAAGGTGCTTATTTGAGAAAATGAATTCACTGAAGCTTTGAGTGGGCTCTCTTCGACTAGCACCCAACCACAAATGGACCCCTTAGCAATGGAAAAATATACAACCCCAACCACTCTAGGTGCACCAAAATCGATAGCCAATGCCTACGTGGAACTTTAATTCTCTAAGATTTTTAAAATGTTTATATGTTTTTTCATTTTTATTCATATTAAAATAATGTTATAGGCAACATAGCTATGGAATTTTGAGCAAGGACCCATGGTTTGTAATGTTAATATGTACTAAACTAGAGTTTTTAGAAAACTATGTGATAACAGAGTTTGAACTGACACAACTGAAACCGATGACAACCGATATCTTGACTGTTCATTTTGAAGTTGTAAACATGATTTTGAATTTAAAAAAAACATCAGTATAAATGTTTTGATACAAAAAAATTCCACTCGTGATTCAATAGTCATCCAAGCGCAGCAAAATCTGGCAAAACTTTTGGAGCTGGCCATGAGTGAAAAGGTCGCTAGCTCGAAACTCACCCCGTGTTGCAGCGGGATAATATCCAGTCGTTGAGATATCAGAACATGGGTATTCCTCCACATTCTTGTAATTAATGATTATTCCAAAGTTTCAGAACTCTGTGGGTAGGTGATGATGCTCATGTGTTGCTTTGGAAACGAGTAACAGTGAAATGCAGGGGTGTTATCTTGTTGACTAATAAATCTGTTTTGTTGAATTAGAAAAACTAATTTTTAAATGTAAAAACATTTGTTATTTATTAATATATCACTTCATTCATCACAAATCTTAATTGTAAAAAGTTATATAAAATAATCTAAATAAGATGAGTTTAAGAAGTCAGTGGATGTAAAGTAAAAAGGAAAGAAATTAAAGTATCTTACTAACATTCTTATAAAATAATTTAGTTTATTAAACATGTTTTCTTGATTTAGGAAAACTAAGTTATAGAAGTCAACCTTTTACAAATTTATATAAAATAATCTAAATAACACGAGTTTAAGGAGTCTACGTAAAGTACAAAGGTAAATGGGATAAAGTATCTTACTTACATTTTTATAAAATAATTTAGTTTATTAAACATGTTTTCTTGACTGAGGAAAACTAAGGTTTAAAAGTCAACTTTTTATAAATTTATATAAAATAATCTAAATAACACGAGTTTAAGAAGTAAGTATAAAGTACAAGAATAAAGTATCTTACTTACATTCTTATAAAATAATTTAATTTATTAAACATGTTTTCTTGATTGAGGAAAACTAAAGTTTAAAAGTCAATCTTTTATAAATTTATATAAAATAATCTAAATAACACGAGTTCGAGTTTAAGAAGTAAGTATAAAGTACAGTATCTTACTAACATTCTTATAAAATAATTTAGTTTATTAAACATGCTTTGTTTATTTAGGAAAACTAAGTTTTAAAATTCAAATATTAATATATTGGTTTATTCACCACAAATTTAATTATATACTTTTTAACTCAACAAAAGTATGGTGATCTTGGAAAGCTTCTCTTAATGCTTTTCGAGCACAAAAACAAAATTCTAAAGAATCACAAGTAATCACTTACCCTCTTAAGACCCGATAGACCTATTAGGTCTTAGTGGACATTAATCACCATCATCATCATAATTTTATATAAAATAATTTAAATAACATGAGTTTGGAGAGTGTGTGCACGTAAAGTAATAAGAAAAAAGATAAAATATTTTATTAACACCAGTAAATTAAATTTTAACAATTAATTTTTTATTATTAATATATCAATTTATTGTATCACAAATTTAATTGTATAATTTTATATAAAATAAAATAATCTAAATCACACAAGTTTGGGAATGTGTGTACCTAAGACAAAATATTATATATATAATTTTTTTTCACAAAGAAAAAAGACTTATGTTAAAAAAATATAATAAGGTCTTTTACACATGATCTTTTTAGCACTTACAATGCTATCCTAGATAAAAAGTGTAGTTCTTGACAAAAAAATACACACCGAAAATGCCTCCTGTCACTGTAGAAACAACATCTTAAAATGCACAGTCCTCATTACATATTACATCCAGCTAAATGACATTAATTGTTACAATATACAAGCTTTAAAAACAACAACCCAAAGTCTTCCCTGGATCAATCCTCTAACAGTTTAATCTTTCAAAAGAGTCTAAATGACCTTCCAAAACCTTTGCAAAAAAGATACCATCATCTACCAAATGAAGAGCATCCTTTGAAAGTTGAAAAAAAACCTGATTATATTCTCTATAAATATGTTTGGCTTCAATTTGATGAAAACTCCCTCTCAGAAGTCTAATTTTTTCCATCCACGACTGCAGAGAGATTACCTGTAAGTTACCATCATTAGAAAACCAATCGATAACAATCTTTGAGTCTCCTACCAGATATAGCCTTTTAATCTTTTTATATTTTGCAAAAAAAAACAAACACCATAAAGCAAGGAGTTATGCCCTAGTCTTTGCCCCCCCGCCACAATGCATTTTTAATCTGAAACTACCCAACACTAGGAACTTAAAAAAAGCACCTACCCCACATTTTAATCCTTTATCTTGTGAGACACCATCAAAGAAACCTACAACCAAATTCCAATCCATAAAGGGTGGTCTATCTATCCTTCTAGTCTTTCTACCATGTGTAACATTTAATGCACCCAAATCCTGTAGGATACATCTTAAAAATATGACCAAATTTGTGGGGAAATCTTCAAATATGACCAAATTCCCGTGTTTCCACACCTCCCAGCATATGAAGCAAGGAATTTCATTACCAATGTCCTTCTTTTCAAACAAATTTTGAAAACAATCTGCCAACTCGAACCCTTCCCAAGAACAAACTATTTTTAATTCTTTTGAGATTAACTGCTAGGCATCCTTAATGAATCGACAATCCACAAATAGGTGTAGTATTGTCTCCTCATTAATCCCACACAAAACACATCTACTTGGCTCATTAAAACCTCCTTTTTTCAAAATTTCCCAAGTAAGGGTTCTCTTCTCCATCAATAGCCAAACAAACAATTTAAATGTTAAGGGAAGCTGCCAATTCCACAAATCAACATACCAAAAGAAGGGTTCCACATCCCATAACTCCAACATTTGAACTTTATAGGCCAGTTTTGCATTAACCTGACCCCTTTTTGTGTCCCAAGACCACAAGAGTGTATCTTTATTTTTATTTAGTACAATACCCTAACCAACCTATCCCTTAACATAATTATTCCACTCTTCTTTTTTATCTCCAACCAACCCTAGTGCCTCAACCTTTTTCCAACTAGTAATGTTTATATCCTCCCCCTCACTAGTCCCAGCTTGTGCTATGAATTCAATCCCTTGGGCCTTCAATTTCAAGATTAGATTCTTAGACAACTTAAAATAATAATGTGATCCCACCAAAGGATCAAAACCAATTCTGATAGCCCTCCCACTCCCAGGCTTCCAAACCAACCAGTCTTTTATAATTGATGAAGACGCTGTAAGTTCTCTCCAAAAATTTGAAGAACCTTACTAGGACAACCTCCCTTGACTGAACCACTCCTCCACTGATTTCTTCTTAATATATATTTTTAATCATCACTTCATGCCAAAGACCAGACAACATAAGACAACGCCATATAATTTTTGCTTCCAAGGCTTTCCCAAAAGAATACATATTTTTTAACCCCCACCCACCAGTCTTTTTTGCTTTTTCTAGATTTTTCCAACTTGCCAGATGCATCCCTTCAATAAAAAAATTCCTGGACCACAAGAAACTAAACATCCTCTTTCCAATACTATTCAATACACTTTTTGGAATCTTTTTCATGGAAAGCCAATAAACAAAAATAGTTTCAAGAACAACATTTACCAGGATCACCCTACCCCCTAAAGACAACCATCTATGGCTCCAACTCATAATTCTTTTATCAAATTTTTTCTCCAGCCAGATCCAATCCAGTCTAGAATAGCAATTTGGTTAAAAAAAAAAACCCAGGTACTTAAATCCTTCTTCAACTGGTTTAATATCATAGGGAAAGGTTGATTTTATCAAATCCAATTCATCTGCTTCCCAACTTGCTTCTAAAAGAACTGACTTCTGAGTGCTAAAAAGCATTCTTGTATCTTTACAAAAAATCTCCAAAACCTCCTTGAATACTTCCCACTCATATAAGAGTCAATTACCAAACAAAATAACATCATCTACAAACATCAAGTGTGTAATGTATATTCCTCTAGCCACATGAATACCTTCAATTTGATTTTCCTTTACCTGTGCCTGAATAGCTCTGCTTAAACCTTCAATGATAAGGAGAAATAGTAAAGGGGATAAAGGGAACCCTTGCCACAATCCCCTTGAACTTTTAAAGAACACAGAAGGCTTGCCATTTATCAAAACAACAAAATGTGCAGAGGAAACACAACTTAAAATCCAGTCAGTAGCTTCTAAACTCATACCAATCTGTAATAAAACCAACATTAAGAAGCCCCAGTCTACTCTGTCATAAGCCTTTACCAGATCCAGTTTTAGCACCAAATCTTTTAAGTTTTTTACCTTTATACTGTGAAGCACCTCTTGAGCAACAACTACAACATCAATAATTTGTTTGCCTTCAAGGAAACTGAACTACTCCTTTGAGATTCCAGCAGAAAGAGCAGTTTTTATCCTAGCCGTAATGACTTTAGTAATGATCTTGTAAGCCAGGTTACATAATGCAATTGGTCTAAAACCACAAAATGAATCTGGCTTATCAGTCTTAGGAATGCGTGTAATAAAGGTATCATTTAAAGCACGGGGAAATATTCCTTGTCTCTTAGACTCTTCCACCATGTCTAATAACTCATTTCCCAACAAGTCAAAGAAAGATAAGAAATATTCGATAATCCAACCATCTGGCCTTGGACTCTTTGACACCTTAAAACCTTTTAGGGTTTTCAATAATTCTTCCAAAGTAACAGGTTCAACCAATCTAAAACCTTCTTCCTCTGAGAACATTCTCGAGTAGTTTCATAAAATATCTAGTTGATCTGAAATAACAATATTATTTTGTGACTTAAACACAATTTGGAAATAGTCCACAACTTCATTATGTAAATGAGGAGTATTAGATATTATTGTACCATCCTCCTTGGTAATATCCCATATGGCATTTACCTTCTTCCTAGCACTAGCATAAGCATGAAAAAACTTTGTGTTCCAATCACCTGCAACCAACCAATTAATTCTACTCTTCTGTCGCTAGGTTTCCTCCTCCTATCTTAATAGTAATAATTTCCTTTTTTCTTTTTCCATAACCAATTCCTTTACCGCCTCCAGCTCAAAACCCCCCGGGGACTCAGAATATAAAGATTCCAAATCCAATTCCAACTGTACCAATTCTTCCTTAGATGCCACCTTTTTCATCCTTTCCCAAACAATCACCAACATCTTTAGTAGTTTAAGCTTTTTAACTAAAGAGTCCATTGGATTTAAAACCTCCGTTCCAAATAACCCATTCTAGCTTGATCTAACTGGGGCCACAAACTCAGGATCATCAAGCCAAACAAAATTAAACTTGAAAGGATACTTTACCTGGTCTTTTATTGTTTCCATATGAAGGATCACTGACATGTGATTTGAGATCTTTACATTACACACCCAAGATCTATAATTCAGCCTTGAATCCACTAGCTTCTCATCAATCAGAAACCTATCCAATATTTTATCTATGTAATCTCGACCCCTTCTCCCATTCCTCCAAGTAGGGATCATTTTAACCAGCGCCGCATCCACCATCCCCGCTTCTTGAAACAACTAGGAAAAATATAGTTATAGTGGATCCAATCTGGCGCTTCCCCCCCACACTTCCCTACATGACGTAGTCAAATTTAGGCCCCCCCCAAAAAAACAATATTCGGCTCATTAAAGAGCCCTTCCTTTTTAGCTGTCTCCCAAAAATCCCGTCTCTCTGAATAGGGACCATAATAATTCATTAGCTTCAAGTTTCGATTAAGATCTTTCACTAGACCTTCCAATAAGATTCCTGCAGCAGTCACATAAGCATTGAAATAATATTTATGCGGATTCCATGATGAAAGTAACCCACCAGAAAGTCCACTTGAGTCCACCCCAATAAAAAACTAGTTTGGAAGTAACTTAGCAAAACAACCTATCTATTTTTCTACACTTACCATAGTTTCCTGTATAAAAAGGACATTCGGATTTAGCAACTCTATAAATGTTTTGAGGGCCAAAAAATTATCAGATCCCCCCACACCCCTGACATTTAGAGTTGCCACTATCACTTTTTAACCCTTGCTAGGGATTTCTGAGCTCTAAGCACCCTCAGATCTTCCTACACCCAACCACTAGTAAGCTCTAACGCCTCCTTCTCCTTTACTAAATTCCTCGCACTATGAGTTTTTAGTGGGGAAAACTCTTTTTCTAATCCACCAAGAACAAACCCTTTTAACAGAGAATTCTCTATTCTTGACCCCCTTCCCCCTTCCTTATTAGGAGATTCCATCCTCCCAGACCTTTCAATAGGTTTTGACAGTATAATACCCCCATCAAAGACCTGCAAGGGTGTCCGAGAAATAAATTCCCAATAAGATGGGATACAAACTCCTCCACCTTCGAAAAATAGGAGGTTCTCGCCCCCCACCAAAATTAGAAGCCGATGATGAAACCCCTCCCATGGCACACCCCACAACCTATTCAAAAAGTTGAAAAGGATAAACAAAGGCATCCTCAGGCTTGGATCCTATGTCACTGCAAGTTGTATTCGCAAACACCCTATCCACACTAAGAGGTATCCTCTCAGCATAAACTAGTTTGGCCCCCAAACCAGCCCCTGAAAAAATAGGTTGACCCCTCTCATCCTGCCCAGCTTCCACCCACTCAGGTGGTCACTCCTCCCTATCCACCAAAGGCCCACTCAAGAGAGGAGGTGAGGACCCGCCTCCCCTGGTATGGGATTCCCCTTCCACCAATCACTCCCTCAAACCAACCACATCCTTCCTCCTCTCAAACGAAGGACCTTCCCCATCAAGGTTTCCCCCTCCAACCCCTTCCTCACCCTTCTCATCATCACCTGCCACTTCCCGAGATCCCTGCAAATTCTTCTCCCTCCAACAATTCCCTACAACCGCTCCCGCACACCCGCACACCCCTAACTCCCCCTTAATAGAATTATCCTAAATTTTTTCTAACATAGAACCCGTACTCCCATCATCAATGTATTTAGATAAAGTCGAATTTAAAAAAGGATCCAGATTAGAAAACTTACCCAGTACTGTAACGCTATCCTTAGGTGGTGTAGGCAAGAAGTCACACCAGACTGCATCCGATTTGATCTTCCACTTATCCTTCATCTCTGCTTCACCTTTTCCAGACCCTGGTACTATCACAATAGCTCTCACACATTGATGTCAGAGATGACCCATCCATTTACAGACAACACATATGAAAGGGACCCCAGATAATCAAGACGTTGTTGATACATATAACCACACCAATCGATCTCCATATTGGCAGGAAGCCCATCCTTCATGTCCATTTCCACTAGAATCTTTCCCATCAGTCTATCAGATCCTGCCACCAACTTTAGATCCACATGAAAAAAATTGCCCAGCGCATCTCCGATCACTCTAAAAGCCTCCACCTTCCAAAGAACTAAAGGATAGCCTAGTAGAAGCACCCAGTAATGTCTGAATCGAATTAAATGTTGTATGCCGACTCTTCAGCATCAAGCTACCCTCCCTCACCACCCACTTCATCTTCAAAATAATATCCACATCCCCCCCCCATCTTCGAATAAGAAACAAAACCAGCCTTTTATAAGCACAAAGGTCTCTGATACATAGCCCAGTATCGGGTGCCAACTCTCCTCCACCCACACAAAAATGTGCCTAGCACCCAGAGTCCCATATCCAAACCTCCCCACTAGGACCCTCTCCGCTAGACTAATAGCTGCCTCCATACCTATGTCGCGGCCGAGATTTAATTTATTAATCATTTTCTGAGATTACTTTGGTTCATGTGAGGAAACTAAGTTCCAAAAATAAAACCCTTTTTTTCATGTGTGTATAAAATCAACTTTGAAAATGAACCTTTTCTTGCATACCTATTTATTTATCACTAGTTTGAATTATCCATTGATGAACAAAGCCGATCATTAATCTATATGTCCAACAATGCATTTTTTCTTTTATAGTGACACATACCATTAGATTAAATTCAAAAACAAAAATCAGGATTGTCATCATTATTATGTTTTTAAGAATCGTTCAAAGCGATTATTTGTTGTTATGTAAGGGGTTATTGATTGCACTGCAACATAGTTTGATATAGTTTTGAAATAATGTGATTTTTAAAAGGTGTTATGGTTGGTTGGGATTTTGTTAGATATCTGTTTCATGTAATGTATCATAGGGAATGGTGGTTAGCTGAGGTGAGTGTGCATCACTACACTGTAGTGTATTTATTACTTTACTTTCATTTCTCTGTAGTGTTGTCAATGCATTGTATTCATTCCTTTGCTTTGTGTTCTAGGTATTTTGGTGGTTATTGACTTGTGGTGGTTGTTTGCTTGGTGGTTCATATTCCTTGAAGTGGTTATTTGGTTTTTAGTTACAGGGGACATATATCAATTGTCCAAGTGGACTCTTGTCTATGGTACATGTAGTTATTGATTGCAATGGAGGATGGTTTGGTATGTCCTAGGAGTAATTGTATGAAAACATGAATTTTGTTGTGCCTTTTATTGGTTGTGTTTGGTGTTTTTCATCATCTTCTGAGTGTTCTAGTAACTATTCAGCCTGCAATTTATCTAGCTTGTAGTGGATGTTCTAGCATTGGATTGTTTTTCATTTTTCTTATCTAGGTTTTGTGTTGAGCTTCATGTTTAGGGTGTTATAGTGGTAATCACCTAGTGGTGGTTGTTTGCAATACATAAAAACAATTATTCTTTATCATGTTCTTGTGGGGGACATAATGCATCTCCGCAATGTATTTTTCTCTATCGTATAGGTGGATATTTATTGGAATGGACCATGGTTTGACATAGTTTGATAATTACTATCTTCGTGTTCTGGGTATTCTAGTGGTTATTGGCTTGTGGTGGTTTTTTTCCTAGTGGTCTATCTACCTTGTAGTGGTTTTTGATCTCTATCTTATCTTATAGGAGACATATATCAATTACCAAAGTGGATTGATGTCTATGGTATAGGTGGCTATTGATTGAAATGGAGGATGGTTTGGTACAAAGTACGAGTAATTATATGAAAACATTATTTTCATTATGGGTTTTATCTATGCTATGATTTTTTTGGAGGGCGATGATGTGTGCCTCTTGGAATGCATTACTAGACACTGTGGTTGATTGAGGTGAGTGCATTTTCTACTATGCTAGCTTCATGTTCTGGGTGTTTTGGTGGTTATTTGACCTCTTATGTAGTGGGCTTCGATTGGTTATTTTGGATTGTTATGGGTTTTGCTAGTGGTGGTTGTTTTTCCTCCTTTTCTACTTGTTCTGGTGGTTCTTCGGCATTTCACTTGTTTGGAATTTGGTGGTTATTTTGGTATTGGTTTTCTTGTTGTTATAATGTTTTGGGTTTGACCCTTTGTGTCCTATTCTAGGTGTTTGATGATTGTTTGGCTTGTGTTGGTTATTTTGATGTTAGTTTGTCTCTTGTTTTGGTGTTATAGATTTCATCTTTCATCTATCCTGGAGAAATTGCATTATTGGAGATTGAATGTTGTGGATGAGGGTTTAGTTATGGAAGAAACCTAGTTTTTTGTAGTCTTATCATCTTATTGCTTCAAGTCATTATTGTAATTGTGGTAAGCATTTCCAATAATGTTTTCCTTGTCACTTCTTGAAATTTTGGATTCTAATGTTATTTTTCTTATATTTGGTCAATATGTTGACATCCTCTTAGTTTCTGAGGTCCACAAAATCATTGTTGTTCCAAGAAAGTTGTGGCTCGAGAATTTTCTCTTTCTTGCATTACAATTATATTTGAAATGAGATACAGTTGTATATTGTTAGTTAATGTTTGAAAATCACTACTACTATTACTATTGTATTCATGCAACACATGCCATGCTTTCTTTGGAGGGATTCTATAGATGAGGTTTTAGTTATGGGATACACTTGGTGTTTTTTAGTCCTCTTCTCTTATTTCTTCAACCGATCATTGTGTTTGAGGTAAGGATTTTTTATAGTTTAGAATGTATATTGAAAAATATACAATAAAAAGGAAAAACTCGTGTATTTTTTTTAATGGTAATGCAATTCCAAATTTATACTTTGGCACTAGTTCATTGTCAATAATTTTTTCATAGTCACTTGTTCACATTTCTTTGCAAATGAGGGTATAGATTGAAAATATTATCTTGTTTGCTTTAAAATTATGAAAATAATATACACTAGGAAAATCACTAGTTAGTGTTTGGAAAGTTCTATTGAATTTTTTATTATATTCATAGAATCTCTTCATATTGACTTGGCTTCTGAAACATGGGAAGCCAATATTACTTGTATGGTTATCCATATGTTACATGCTTATTTTGCGAGGATTCTATAGATGAGGGATTAGTTGTGTAGGGATCTTCCCTACAAGTGTTAATGGACATTATTGCTACATGTTCTTGTGAGATGCATGTTTGATTCCTTCTAGTGTGCCTTGTATTGGAGACCAAAAGTATTTAATTGTGTATGAATACAATTACATTTCTAAGAGAAAAAAACAAACTAGTTCTATAACATCTATTTAATACTATAAATATTTTTTGTTCTAGGAAAATAAAGGTTGGTGCATTCTAGGCTAGTGTAAAAGTGCAAGCACAACTTGTAAACCTTCCATTGCGAATACAAAAGTCCAACATCAACTTGGAAACCTTCTTATCAAGATTCTATGGAAATTGAATTTTTGTTTACCTTGCTCTTACTTGTTGATAATAGTGCCCATTATGATAGATAATAAGCATCTCGATCACAATTATTGATGGTTGTCAATTCTATGTGGCATTGTGGTATGCATGCATGGTGCCTTGTAGTACAGATAAAAAGTGTTATTTGTACATGAGAAGAATTAACTTTATAAGAGAAGCTAAATTCAAATCCCCTCCACAATATTGCAGACAAATGAATGTAGTGTATTCAATACACTAAAACGGAAAATGTAGAGTAGTGAATATAGTGAAAAGTGGTTAATGCACACTTACCACAACCATCCATTGTGTCTAGGGAAGCATTTGATGTAACATATTTCATTGCACTCCCATCAATCATAGCACAAATAAATCAGTTTATAGAAATCAAGTTTTAATACAATAATTCCCAAGCTATATGAAACCATGGTCCATTGTAATAAATAACTACATATATGAAAAAAACTAATCCCTTGTACTCATTAATCTATACTGACAAGAAAGAACAAGGTAAACACTAATTCAATTTCAAAGGTAATATATGTGTACTTGTGAGATACATGCATGATTCCTTGTAGTGGAAACTAAAAGTGCTATTTGTATAGCAACACAATTTCCTTTCTAATAAAATCACTAGAATTTGTCTTTTTGTTAACATTTCTAGAAAGGAAAAAAATCAATAGGTTGATAGAAGTGTATATGAACCATAGGCCAAATAATCACCAAATAACATAGAATAGGAGGTAAATTTCCAAACCTAAAAGAACCACATTCAACAAAATCTAGAATAACCACCCAAAATGACCACCATAGGCTAGATGAACTAGAAGGGAAATGACCATTATAACTGTAGTATACCTAGGGAGGTAATATGGGGTACCTAGGGAGGTACCCAATGGGAATGTGGTTATGTATTATTATGTATGGAGGCAAACTAAAGCAAATAAGGCCCATGTATTAGAGTGAACAAAACAAAGGCGAGAAGGTTTACTAGAAGGTTCCAACTACTAGAATATTCCTTCTCTGGAATGTTCCTAGGAGAAAGAGAGTATTATATAAAGAAATGAAAAATGTTTGGTCATAACATGAAATCAATCTCATTCACACATGGAACCACACATTTTTACAACACATGTGGTGCCAAAACTGTTGTTGAGAGCTTTTATTGATAGATCTTTTAGAGAACATTTCAGAATGGAAGAAGCAAATTATCAAGAAGATTATACAAAGGAATAGAAGAAAGATGAAGTTACAAATTGATACTACAAGAAGTCATTGAATCCCTATAGGCTTTATTCTTTCCTTCTCATAATATGTCCTTATGCTTGGAGTTGGGATGATCTCTAAACTTTGAGATTAAGATACTTGTCCTCTCTTTATCTACTGATAAAAATTGCCTAGTGCGCCTTATGAATCTTTTGTAGATGTCTTTCCATTAGAAAACCACTTCTTTAATTGAAAACCTCTTCTTGATTCTTGATACCACTTTTTGATTCTTTATATTGCTTCTATATCTAGTAAAAATGAGCCTTTTAACTAAGGTAAATCCTACTAAACATCTTTGAGGGAAATTGATTTTACCCAACCGAGATCATTTATTTTGGATCCTTTGAAACTACTTGATTGGATATAGATATTGGGATATGCACCTTCAGGTTCTGCAGGAGTGAGGTTATTTGCGGGTTGGAAGACTGGCTCAGTCATTCCTCTTAGTTGTAGTCCCCCATTAATGTGGAGTGCTATCGACCATACCTTTGGGTCCTTTGTCTTGTCACTCCTATGGATGAATCAATGAGAATAGGGAGATACCTTACTCTCCTTTGCGTAAATAAGTGAAATTCCCGCACATCAGTGACCATGATGGCTAACTGGTCCCTCCTTGGGGAGAAATGTATGAAAATGGATCACCTTCCATAACACTTATTTCAAAAAAAATTGCTTACTAAGGCTCTAGTGCTAGAAAATTGGTTGTTAGTCCCTTATGTGGCTTTCTCTTATAATATTTTGACACATATCAAGGGAGACTATTGGTGAAGCCAATGATTTTGTCCATGCAATTTTTGAACTTTGAGAGATGATGTCGATACGTGCATATGCGTGGTCAATGATTCCAATCATTCGATGACTATACCTTGTGGTGTGCTGATTTATAATGATAAAAAAATGTGAGGTCGATCTGTCAAATCATGTGGTTATCTAGTTTGTGCGATAACTTCAACTTGCAACATAATCTGTTAAAATCCCACTTTTATCTCATTTAAATGATTTGGAGACATGTCACCTTTATATTGGTAAGGGTTTGAAGTTTGAAAAATGTGTGAAAATTTGGATGGCATCATTGATGACATTAGCAAGGTATGATGGACACATGGTAGACGAGTGTTAGTCTAGGTGTCTACCTATGTGGCGCCTTTGTCAGAACAGGGTGGCACCTCATCAGGCCAAGTGTCTCCCAACCAAAGTGACTCATCAACATTAAAATGCACTGAGGAGCGTACCCTTGCACATGTTTCATTTCAATACTTGGCCATGTATATGTCTAGGTGGAAGTTGAGGTGTCCAGTTTTCTTCCATGTCATCATTCTTGAGTGCTCTGTTGTCATCCAACTGGGAATTAGGTCTAAAACGGTAAGGCAATTTTCCAGGATACTAGAATTGGTATTGCATGCTCAAGCAAGTGGTTTTCCCAAGTCCACGAGCGATGCAAAAATAATCATATATAGTTGTGTGGCATGGAAAAAACCACCCTCGCATCGTTGAGCACCATTAACTAGTGGGCATGTTCATGATGCGATATGCATCATGATTCTTCGATCTTGGGAGTCAATAAGCATTGCATTGTAGACCATTGATCATTTAAATTTGGTAGCACGTGTTGGATTTTTGGATTTATCCCCGAGTATTGGCACTCGGTCATCAATGTATCCCTTCTATTAGCGAGTGATTGCATTTGTATGTGTTTAAGATCCTCTCCAAGATTGTGTCAAACTCTTTCTCTCCATTTTATCTCCTCTATCAATATATTCTCTTTTTCCTTCAAATTTATCACCACTAGATTAATTTTTATTGCAGAGTGGCTCTAATGTAGCTCTCCTTCCTCAATAGAAATCCAAGTCAGGACTGTAACTGTCTAAAATTACTCAATTCCATTGTAAATTTTGACGTTTTACTAACACACCATATGAAATTCTTCACCATAAGGTTGTGCACCACTTGCCTCTCTAATTTCATCCACAATATAGTCAACTCTAAACAAATTTGTCATCATCTAGTCAGCCACAACAACTTGTCTTGATGAAAAAGTCATTGGTGGTTCACTAGAGGTATGAAATGGAATGGACTCTACTGAAATCATGTGTTGTGCTTGTGGTGATGGAGGAGAAACACCAGTGGCATCTATTGTTCTATAATTTGGATTGGCCTTTGATAAAATCCTACATTTTTCCATACCTAATATTTCCTTTTCTTTTCCTTCAATGGGTTTTTCTTTCCTCAAATACTTTCCATCTTGATTACGTAGGATCCCCAAGTTTAAAGGGATTTCCAACAAGAAAAAGACAAAACATTACCTTCCAATTACACAAAAAGCTAAACATTGCCTTCCAATTACAGATGAAGACAAAAAATGCATTCCAATTACACAATAAGACAAAAGATGCCTTCCAATTACACCAAAGGACAAAAAATTCCTTCCAATTACACAACAAGACAAAAAGTTGCCTTCCATTTACACAAAAAGAAAAAAAATTCCTTCCAATTATACAAAAGACAAAAATTTCTTTCCAATTACACAAAAAGACAAAAATTGCCTTCCAATTACAGAAAATCGCCTACCAATTACAGACAGACAAAAAAATTGTCTTCCAATTACACTAAAAAACACAAAATGTTCTTGTTGTTACTGTTTTTCACAGGAGATGTCAAGTAATATACAAACATGAGAGTTTTTTGCATAGATAATGAAGTTAGGCATTGTTCTCTCCTCATTTTTTTTATCCCACAAAAGTGCACACACATTCTAAGAGTTATTAATGCATGGTCCATGTACCTTTAAGGATTGGGAAGGTATGGAGGGAATCATGACAACTGGGGCATGGGGGCCTAGGATTGAAGGTAGTTTGAGGAATATGGAAATGATCGAGGCACTAGGACTGTTGTTCCAAAAAATATTTGAGGTTGTGATGATTGGTTTTAATTTGGTAGCATTGACCAAGCAAGTAAGGACACCAAATATTCACTGCATGCAAAGTAATCAACATTTCTTTTCATAGGTGGATTTTCCCAAGTGTCGCTTAGAAAGTTGTTTAATAGTAAAGGCCAAGGGTCTATCATCTTGCATGAGAATTGCACCAATTCCTTTCCCTGAGGCATCACTCTCCAAAAAAAATGTCTTTCTGAAGTCGAGTAGAGCGAGTACTCAAGTTTTACACATATCCTCTTTAAAATCTTGGAAGGATTGATTGACGACCAGATTCCAATCGAAAGAGTTTTTCTTAAGGAGGGTAGTGAGAGGGCCTACAATTTTTCCATAAATTTGGATGAACTTTCAATAGTATCCAGTTAAACCAAGGAAGCCTCACAAAATTTAAAGAGTGTTAAGGTGGGGCCAATCCTTCATAGCTTTGATTTTATTGGGATCCACTTGGACACCATCCTTATTAACAATATGGCCGAAGTATTATACTTATGAGGCGCTAAAGGAACATTTGAACCTTTTGAGAAAGAGTTGATTCTTAGAAAGTAGGTGTAATACCTGATCCACACGGGAAAGACACACTTGCCAATTTTTACTATAAGTGAGGATGCCATCAAATAAGACAAGGAAAAAATGACGACGAAATGGTCAAAATATGTGATTCATGAGACTTTAGAAAGTGGAGGGTGCATTACACAGGCCAAAGGGAATGACCAAGAACTCAGAATGGCCTGCATGATTACGAAAGGCAATCTTGGGAATATCAACCTCCTTCATGCGAATTTGGTGATATTCAGAATGTAGATCAAGTTTGGTAAATAATTGAGCATCAAATGTTCATTCAAAAGGTCATCAATGATGGGAATGGGGAATTTATATTTGATGGTAATTTTGTTGAGAGCCCAAAAATCTGAGCACATGCACTAAGTACCTTATTTTCTTAGTACAATGATCACAAGAGATGAATAAGGGCTGGTACTAGGGTGAATGACACTCACAACTAAGAATTCTTGAATTTTTTTTCAATCTCATTTTCTGAGCAAATGGGTGGAAATAAGGGAAAATATTGGGTGGAAGACTACTACATGCAAATGGGATGGATTGATCATGTGGACCATGGGAATATAGGAATACTTGAGGGTCTTCAAAAAAGGAGTGGTTTTTGGAGAGGTTAAGCTTCATGTCTAGATGAATGGTTGGGGACAAAGTCTCAAAGGTTTGAATGGAATGGAACTGGGAAATAATGTTAGAATGACCCTTTTTGAGGATTTTTTCCATTCGGTGTGAACTAAAAATATTGAGGGAACCTACTATGATGCATTGGAACTTGTAGAAATTCCCATCCTATTAGAATCTGATGTATAATTCCTTAAAATCCATGGTGATGGGGCCCAGAGTACATAACCATTCATCACCTAGAAAAATGTTGCAACCCCCCTTTTCAATGAAAAACATATGGGATTTGAAATAATAGTCACCAATTTGCAGGTGCAGATTTTCACAACGACCCTCACATTTCATGGAACATCCATTAGCAATCATGATTTGAAAGTTGTTGATTCCATGGATATAGAAATGGGTTTATTGAGAAATTCACCGATGAATAAAGTTATGGGTGTTTCTGCTGTTGAAGAGGATAATGACTTTACGATGCTTGATATAGCCAATTAATTGAAGAGTTTGGGGATTTGAAATACCAGTTAGAGCATGCAGAGAAATGAGAAGTTCTACCTTAGTTTGATCAAAGGGTGGAATGTTATCGTCTTCCCGGGGAGGCGATTTTGGAGGGGAAACATAACTTTCATCTTCATAAATATCCTTAGAAATGGACATAAAAATCTTTGTCTCCTTACATTTGTGCCCTGGAAAGTAATTTTCATCAAAATTGTAGAAAAGACCCTTAAGTTGGCGTTCATCCATTTTTTTCTAAGTTAATTTCTGGACCTTTAGAGGAGGGGAAGGAGAGATGGATTTGTGAGGAGAGGATGGGGAATAAAGGATGAATTTGTTATTTTAGTGGTGACCACCTTTTGTGCTTCCTTGGCTATGTGAGTGGCTTCAATACAAGTCTAAGGTTGAGCCATTAGGATGTGAGCATGGATGTCATCATTGAGACCACTAATAAATCATTCACTGAAGAAAGTGTCTGACATTTTTTCGGTGCAGAAAGCCAATTTATCAAAAGTAGTGATGCAATATTAAACTATACCTAACTATTTAATCTTGGTCAAACAACCCAAATGATGAGTGTTCATGTCAAAATGTTCATAAAGAACGATAACAAATTGGGTCTAAGAAATATAACCTCGGCGGGAATTTTTATGCCATTTCCACCATTACCAGTGCTTTGGATCTAAATAGAGGAAACCAACATGAAGTTTTATTAATTCAGTAGTGATGCCATGTAATGAGAAATAATGTTCCATTTGAGTGACCTAGCCAGTGGGGTACAAGCCATCAAATTTATTCACATCCACTTTAGGAATATGTAGATCACAAGAAAGGGAATTAGAATGAAAATCCATGAAATGAGATGATTCAAATCTATCTTGGTGTAAATGTTGTTTCATGGAGTTAGGGCCCTTGAATTGATTCAAAAATGTTATCATGGAGTCCACGTCAAGTTCGACTAGCTAGGAATTAAGGGTATCAATGTTGGAATTAATTTCAGCCAAACTTTGATTGGTCTGAGTTTGAGCTGCTTTGCATTGGTCCTAGAATTTTCTAAGGGATTCTCCAAGGGAACCCAAGCGGATGCCAAAGTCTTGATTTTGGGTTTCCATTAGGGAGGGTGCACAAGAGTGAGAGGTGAGTAGGGGAAAGTGGCGAGTGGGTCCACACATACATTCTTATTGGAGAGTTGTAGAAATATGATCAATGTGAATCAAGGAATATAGTGAGATAGGTCCCAAATAAAAGTGTCAGATAGGGTAGGTGGGTCTACAAAAAAAATACTTATAAAAGAGGGGTACCACTGCAATCAATGCAAAGGGAGGAATCTATTGAGATAGGTCCCAAATAAGGGTGAAAGTGGGACCACTTATACTCTCTTTTTTTAACTCTAGCATAGTTATACTCCTCGATGAATAATATTGCATTGAAAAAATGCCCAAATTTTGAATACTGAAGATTGTGTAGGAATTTCACATCCTAGGTGCTGAAAGAAGGGTTTCCTAAGACTAGATATGAAAAATTTCAACATTATTTATATTCTAGCAATTAGGGGTAGGTTTTTCAAGGTTCCTAAGGACACAAGATTTCCCTATGCTATATATATCTCATATACTTGCAAGGTCCAACAATAGTACTAGACCAAATATCTCAGGGTTCTAATTACGGAGGGTTAAGCATACCCTTAGTTGTACTGCTTGATTATCCAAGTACATGAGAGTATTATTCTTGAGTGGTGTTGTGAGTGCCACTATAACAGTTAGACAGTCAAATGGATGATCTACAATTGGTTTCAAGATGCCTACGGGACTCCCAATATACCCAAGGGTATATGGAAGTGAAATTTTGTGGACATGTGTTGTCTGAAGCACTACTACTTGAAGGGGTACCACCAAGGGTTACATGGGTTTACAAAAAGGTGAAACCATGTGTATTTCTTTTGTT
This sequence comes from Picea engelmannii, assembly GCA_009831015.1. Taxonomy (NCBI): domain Eukaryota; kingdom Viridiplantae; phylum Streptophyta; class Pinopsida; order Pinales; family Pinaceae; genus Picea; species Picea engelmannii. The sequence goes on from ML802957.1 coordinate 311,650, forward strand.
TATTCTTCCCCAACCACAATTTTACCCACTTAACAATAGATCGTTGTGGTTCTTTATAGAAGTAGGAACACATCTCTAGCCTAAACAAAATTATAGAAATTTATCGAGGAAAGTGCTATAATACCACTTGTAAAGTACCAAATAGTAATATTTAGAGCAAGAGAACAAACATTATTAAAATATTTAGCAAAATAAAATGGAATTATGAGAAAAATAACAATATGGGACAAAATATGATACCTTTATTAATCTGGAAAGCAATGTTCACTTGACTCTTCAAGGGGGAAACCTCTGATAGAGTAGAGCTCAAGTAACAATTTTACAATTCTTTATACCTCTATATATACTACTTCTATATTCTTAAGAACATTCTATAGGCTGAACTTTCTAGAGGTGGAACCTTCTAGTAAGTATTCCTATAATATTTATGTTCACATTATTACACATGCCTTATTTACTAATGATGGTCTTTATTACATAGAAATACACAATATTCTATATAATTTATGGGTTAGGGAGGTTAGTACCCCAAAAGGGGCCAAGTATAGATGGAGCTAGGTTCCAATAGATGGGTGCTAAGGGACTAGTTTCGAGGACTAGTTAGGAGGTGAGGACCCAAGGGGAGAGGGGGTTGTAGTGAGTGTGGTGGAGACTACGTGGAAGAGGAAAATGGGATTTGTAATCCATCGGTGAAGGATCCAAGCTTTACAGATGAGGGGCTAGGGGCTAATCTTATGGGCAGATGGAATGTGGGACCCAGGGTGAAGGGGGCCCAAACAAAGGGGTAAATGGTGTGAAGGTTCCTAGGGGTAGGAATAAGGCCCTAGGGTAGAGGGGACAGGGAAGGAATAAGACCCTAGGGAATAGGTTCCATGGGTATAGGTGATGAGGTACATAGGGGGGGATATGGCCCTGACGTGAAGGTGGCCATGGTAGAGGCAAGGGTGTGACAACCAAATCTGGCTCACCAATTAAATATCCAAAATATCTTAAATACAATCTAGAAATCTATGTGGATATATATATATATATATATATGAGTACAATATGATAATAGATGTCTATAGTTGATAAATGAGGGTCATATATATACCCACGCAAGAGTTCCCTTTCATTAGGAAGGTGCCTCTTTATCACAAATCAATTATTGATTATTAATTATAGTTAATATTTATTTATATTTATATATTATATATATTTTGTTCATTACAAAGGGCCCAATGGAGGATGACATTAATGATTTAGGGGTAGATGGGAATGTAGGCAGAGGTAGGGTCAAAATATTGGATGGGATTGGGGATAGAGGCTTACTTCAAATAAGTCTTGGGTTCCCCCCTCAACTATATCAATGTATTAATACCCATATTTAATGATAAAAAAATTATGAGGTCACTAACATATTTATTAAAGGCCAAGGATACCCTCTAGAGGTAATGTGCATTGACTCGAGGAATTGTTCATACCTTTAAATGCCTAGGAACAAAGGGGGATAGTAGTTGAGTAGAGGTAGGGGCCCAAGAATATATGGGGATAGGAATAGGGGATATGATGGAGAGGAAGGGGGAATATGATGGGGCATGAAGGGGTGGGGTGACGGAGGAAAAGGGTGAATGGATAGGGAAGGTGCAGCGGTGGGAATGAAGGAAAAGAGGGAGGATCCAAGGGGGAGGGTGAGGCAGGATGGAGGGGGAGGATGAGAGGAAATGAAGGAGAACAAGAGAATATAGGGAGATAAGTGAGACTAGAGGAGGTAGGAATGAGCAAGTGGGATGAGAGGGGAAAAGAGGGAGGAGGTGAGAAGAGGTGAAGAATGGATAAAGGAAAGGAGGGAGGATCTAAGGGTGGGTGGGTAGAAAGACGAAAGGGGAGGAGGTGAAGGGGGGATAGAGGGGAAAGGGGGATGTGGTGAGATAGGGAGGTGAGAAAAGGTAAAGGGACGATGGGTAGGGGAAGG
>ML802957.1:313653-326103 GCA_009831015.1 Picea engelmannii
CTATGGTAGTTAGATATAATAAATGTAAGAGGACTTCTTAGAAGGTTCTACTTCTAGAAGATTCCTCCTCTAGAATGTTCTTAGGTGATGGTAGCATTATATAAAGGGGTTCAAGCAATGTAATGAGACATGAAGAGAATTATAGTATTTGGAGCTGAAGCTCAATAGGAGGATGCCCCCTCGAAGAGGCAAGTGAACATGAGAGGATCCCTTCCATAATAGGATCCATTGTATGGTGTTTCCCTACCTCAAGGGTTTCTATAATAAAGTTGTGGTTTTCTATATGGTTTCATAGATCTAGTGTGGTGATTGTATTCAGATATCTTTGGATCTATTGTGATATTTTGTATTCAGGTATTTGGTTCTTAACATTCATCCTACAAGGGACATATATCAATTGTCCAAGTGGACTCATGTCTATGGCACATGTAGTTATTGATTGCAATGGAGGATGGTTTGGTATGTCCTAGGAGTAATTGTATGAAAACATGAATTTTGTTGTGGCTTTTATTGGTTCTTTTGTGTTTGGTGTTTTTCATCATCTTCTGAGTGTTCTAGTAACTATTCAGCCTGCAATTTATCTAGCTTGTAGTGGATGTTCTAGCATTGGATTGTTTGTCGTTTTGCTTATCTAGGTTTTGTGTTGAGCTTCATGTTTAGGGTGTTATAGTGGTAATCACCTAGTGGTGGTTGTTTGCAATACATAAAAACAATTATTCTTTATCATTTTCTTGTGGGGGACATAATGTATCTCCGCAATGTATTTTTCTCTATCGTATAGGTGGATATTTATTGGAATGGACCATGGTTTGACATAGTTTGATAATTACTATCTTCGTGTTTTGGGTATTCTAGTGGTTATTGGCTTGTGGTGGTTTTTTTCCTAGTGGCCTGTCTACCTTGTAGTGGTTTTCGATCTCTATCTTATCCTATAGGAGACATATATCAATTACCAAAGTGGATTGATGTCTATGGTATAGGTGGCTATTGATTCAAAAGGAGGATGGTTTGGTACAAAGTATGAGTAATTGTATGAAAAAATTATTTTCATTATGGGTTTTATCTATGCTATGATTTTTTTGGAGGGCGATGATGTGTGCCTCTTGGAATGCATTACTAGACACTGTGGTTGATTGAGGTGAGTGCATTTTTTACTATGCTAGCTTCATGTTCTGGGTGTTTTGGTGGTTATTTGACCTCTTGTGTAGTGGGCTTCGATTGGTTATTTTCGATTGTTATGGGTTTTGCTAGTGGTGGTTGTTTTTCCTCCTTTTCTGCTTGTTCTGGTGGTTCTTAGACATTTCACTTGTTTGGAATTTGGTGGTTATTTTGGTATTGGTTTTATTGTTGTTCTAATGTTTTGGGTTTGTCCCTTTGTGTCCTATTCTAGATGTTTGATGGTTGTTTGGCTTGTGCTAGTTATTTTGATGTTAGTTTGTCTCTTGTTTTGGTGTTATAGATTTCATCTTTCGTCTATCCTGGAGAAATTGCACTATTGGAGATTGAATGTTGTGGATGAGGGTTTAGTTATGGAAGAAACCTAGTTTTTTGTAGTCTTATCGTCTTATTGCTTCAAGTCGTTATTGTAATTGTGGTAAGCATTGCCAATAATGTTTTCCTTGTCAGTTCTTGAAATTTTGGATTCCAATGTTATTTTTCTTATATTTGGTCAATATGTTGACATCCTCTTAGTTTCTGAGGTCCACAAAATCATTGTTGTTCCAAGAAAGTTGTGGCTCGAGAATTTTCTCTTTATTGCATTACAATTATATTTGAAATGAGATACAGTTGTATATTGTTAGTTAATGTTTGAAAATCACTACCACTATTATTATTGTATTCATGCAACACGTGCCATGCTTTCTTTGGAGGGATTCTGTAGATGAGGGTTTAGTTATGGGATACATTTGGTGTTTTTTAGTCCTCTTCTCTTATTTCTTCAACCGATCATTGTGTTTGAGGTAAGGATTTTTTATAGTTTAGAATGTATATTGAAAAATATACAATAAAAAGGAAAAACTCGTGTATTTTTTTTAATGGTAATGCAATTCCAAATTTATACTTTGGCACTAGTTCATTGTCAATAATTTTTTCATAGTCACTTGTTCACATTTCTTTGCAAATGAGGGTATAGATTGAAAATATTATCTTGTTTGCTTTAAAATTATGAAAATAATATACACTAGGAAAATCACTAGTTAGTGTTTGGAAAGTTCTATTGAATTTTTTATTATATTCATAGAATCTCTTCATATTGACTTGGCTTCTGAAACATGGGAAGCCAATATTACTTGTATGGTTATCCATATGTTACATGCTTATTTTGCGAGGATTCTATAGATGAGGGATTAGTTGTGTAGGGATCTTCCCTACAAGTGTTAATGGACATTATTGCTACATGTTCTTGTGAGATGCATGTTTGATTCCTTCTAGTGTGCCTTGTATTGGAGACCAAAAGTATTTAATTGTGTATGAATACAATTACATTTCTAAGAGAAAAAAACAAACTAGTTCTATAACATCTATTTAATACTATAAATATTTTTTGTTCTAGGAAAATAAAGGTTGGTGCATTCTAGGCTAGTGTAAAAGTGCAAGCACAACTTGTAAACCTTCCATTGCGAATACAAAAGTCCAACATCAACTTGGAAACCTTCTTATCAAGATTCTATGGAAATTGAATTTTTGTTTACCTTGCTCTTACTTGTTGATAATAGTGCCCATTATGATAGATAATAAGCATCTCGATCACAATTATTGATGGTTGTCAATTCTATGTGGCATTGTGGTATGCATGCATGGTGCCTTGTAGTACAGATAAAAAGTGTTATTTGTACATGAGAAGAATTAACTTTATAAGAGAAGCTAAATTCAAATCCCCTCCACAATATTGCAGACAAATGAATGTAGTGTATTCAATACACTAAAACGGAAAATGTAGAGTAGTGAATATAGTGAAAAGTGGTTAATGCACACTTACCACAACCATCCATTGTGTCTAGGGAAGCATTTGATGTAACATATTTCATTGCACTCCCATCAATCATAGCACAAATAAATCAGTTTATAGAAATCAAGTTTTAATACAATAATTCCCAAGCTATATGAAACCATGGTCCATTGTAATAAATAACTACATATATGAAAAAAACTAATCCCTTGTACTCATTAATCTATACTGACAAGAAAGAACAAGGTAAACACTAATTCAATTTCAAAGGTAATATATGTGTACTTGTGAGATACATGCATGATTCCTTGTAGTGGAAACTAAAAGTGCTATTTGTATAGCAACACAATTTCCTTTCTAATAAAATCACTAGAATTTGTCTTTTTGTTAACATTTCTAGAAAGGAAAAAAATCAATAGGTTGATAGAAGTGTATATGAACCATAGGCCAAATAATCACCAAATAACATAGAATAGGAGGTAAATTTCCAAACCTAAAAGAACCACATTCAACAAAATCTAGAATAACCACCCAAAATGACCACCATAGGCTAGATGAACTAGAAGGGAAATGACCATTATAACTGTAGTATACCTAGGGAGGTAATATGGGGTACCTAGGGAGGTACCCAATGGGAATGTGGTTATGTATTATTATGTATGGAGGCAAACTAAAGCAAATAAGGCCCATGTATTAGAGTGAACAAAACAAAGGCGAGAAGGTTTACTAGAAGGTTCCAACTACTAGAATATTCCTTCTCTGGAATGTTCCTAGGAGAAAGAGAGTATTATATAAAGAAATGAAAAATGTTTGGTCATAACATGAAATCAATCTCATTCACACATGGAACCACACATTTTTACAACACATGTGGTGCCAAAACTGTTGTTGAGAGCTTTTATTGATAGATCTTTTAGAGAACATTTCAGAATGGAAGAAGCAAATTATCAAGAAGATTATACAAAGGAATAGAAGAAAGATGAAGTTACAAATTGATACTACAAGAAGTCATTGAATCCCTATAGGCTTTATTCTTTCCTTCTCATAATATGTCCTTATGCTTGGAGTTGGGATGATCTCTAAACTTTGAGATTAAGATACTTGTCCTCTCTTTATCTACTGATAAAAATTGCCTAGTGCGCCTTATGAATCTTTTGTAGATGTCTTTCCATTAGAAAACCACTTCTTTAATTGAAAACCTCTTCTTGATTCTTGATACCACTTTTTGATTCTTTATATTGCTTCTATATCTAGTAAAAATGAGCCTTTTAACTAAGGTAAATCCTACTAAACATCTTTGAGGGAAATTGATTTTACCCAACCGAGATCATTTATTTTGGATCCTTTGAAACTACTTGATTGGATATAGATATTGGGATATGCACCTTCAGGTTCTGCAGGAGTGAGGTTATTTGCGGGTTGGAAGACTGGCTCAGTCATTCCTCTTAGTTGTAGTCCCCCATTAATGTGGAGTGCTATCGACCATACCTTTGGGTCCTTTGTCTTGTCACTCCTATGGATGAATCAATGAGAATAGGGAGATACCTTACTCTCCTTTGCGTAAATAAGTGAAATTCCCGCACATCAGTGACCATGATGGCTAACTGGTCCCTCCTTGGGGAGAAATGTATGAAAATGGATCACCTTCCATAACACTTATTTCAAAAAAAATTGCTTACTAAGGCTCTAGTGCTAGAAAATTGGTTGTTAGTCCCTTATGTGGCTTTCTCTTATAATATTTTGACACATATCAAGGGAGACTATTGGTGAAGCCAATGATTTTGTCCATGCAATTTTTGAACTTTGAGAGATGATGTCGATACGTGCATATGCGTGGTCAATGATTCCAATCATTCGATGACTATACCTTGTGGTGTGCTGATTTATAATGATAAAAAAATGTGAGGTCGATCTGTCAAATCATGTGGTTATCTAGTTTGTGCGATAACTTCAACTTGCAACATAATCTGTTAAAATCCCACTTTTATCTCATTTAAATGATTTGGAGACATGTCACCTTTATATTGGTAAGGGTTTGAAGTTTGAAAAATGTGTGAAAATTTGGATGGCATCATTGATGACATTAGCAAGGTATGATGGACACATGGTAGACGAGTGTTAGTCTAGGTGTCTACCTATGTGGCGCCTTTGTCAGAACAGGGTGGCACCTCATCAGGCCAAGTGTCTCCCAACCAAAGTGACTCATCAACATTAAAATGCACTGAGGAGCGTACCCTTGCACATGTTTCATTTCAATACTTGGCCATGTATATGTCTAGGTGGAAGTTGAGGTGTCCAGTTTTCTTCCATGTCATCATTCTTGAGTGCTCTGTTGTCATCCAACTGGGAATTAGGTCTAAAACGGTAAGGCAATTTTCCAGGATACTAGAATTGGTATTGCATGCTCAAGCAAGTGGTTTTCCCAAGTCCACGAGCGATGCAAAAATAATCATATATAGTTGTGTGGCATGGAAAAAACCACCCTCGCATCGTTGAGCACCATTAACTAGTGGGCATGTTCATGATGCGATATGCATCATGATTCTTCGATCTTGGGAGTCAATAAGCATTGCATTGTAGACCATTGATCATTTAAATTTGGTAGCACGTGTTGGATTTTTGGATTTATCCCCGAGTATTGGCACTCGGTCATCAATGTATCCCTTCTATTAGCGAGTGATTGCATTTGTATGTGTTTAAGATCCTCTCCAAGATTGTGTCAAACTCTTTCTCTCCATTTTATCTCCTCTATCAATATATTCTCTTTTTCCTTCAAATTTATCACCACTAGATTAATTTTTATTGCAGAGTGGCTCTAATGTAGCTCTCCTTCCTCAATAGAAATCCAAGTCAGGACTGTAACTGTCTAAAATTACTCAATTCCATTGTAAATTTTGACGTTTTACTAACACACCATATGAAATTCTTCACCATAAGGTTGTGCACCACTTGCCTCTCTAATTTCATCCACAATATAGTCAACTCTAAACAAATTTGTCATCATCTAGTCAGCCACAACAACTTGTCTTGATGAAAAAGTCATTGGTGGTTCACTAGAGGTATGAAATGGAATGGACTCTACTGAAATCATGTGTTGTGCTTGTGGTGATGGAGGAGAAACACCAGTGGCATCTATTGTTCTATAATTTGGATTGGCCTTTGATAAAATCCTACATTTTTCCATACCTAATATTTCCTTTTCTTTTCCTTCAATGGGTTTTTCTTTCCTCAAATACTTTCCATCTTGATTACGTAGGATCCCCAAGTTTAAAGGGATTTCCAACAAGAAAAAGACAAAACATTACCTTCCAATTACACAAAAAGCTAAACATTGCCTTCCAATTACAGATGAAGACAAAAAATGCATTCCAATTACACAATAAGACAAAAGATGCCTTCCAATTACACCAAAGGACAAAAAATTCCTTCCAATTACACAACAAGACAAAAAGTTGCCTTCCATTTACACAAAAAGAAAAAAAATTCCTTCCAATTATACAAAAGACAAAAATTTCTTTCCAATTACACAAAAAGACAAAAATTGCCTTCCAATTACAGAAAATCGCCTACCAATTACAGACAGACAAAAAAATTGTCTTCCAATTACACTAAAAAACACAAAATGTTCTTGTTGTTACTGTTTTTCACAGGAGATGTCAAGTAATATACAAACATGAGAGTTTTTTGCATAGATAATGAAGTTAGGCATTGTTCTCTCCTCATTTTTTTTATCCCACAAAAGTGCACACACATTCTAAGAGTTATTAATGCATGGTCCATGTACCTTTAAGGATTGGGAAGGTATGGAGGGAATCATGACAACTGGGGCATGGGGGCCTAGGATTGAAGGTAGTTTGAGGAATATGGAAATGATCGAGGCACTAGGACTGTTGTTCCAAAAAATATTTGAGGTTGTGATGATTGGTTTTAATTTGGTAGCATTGACCAAGCAAGTAAGGACACCAAATATTCACTGCATGCAAAGTAATCAACATTTCTTTTCATAGGTGGATTTTCCCAAGTGTCGCTTAGAAAGTTGTTTAATAGTAAAGGCCAAGGGTCTATCATCTTGCATGAGAATTGCACCAATTCCTTTCCCTGAGGCATCACTCTCCAAAAAAAATGTCTTTCTGAAGTCGAGTAGAGCGAGTACTCAAGTTTTACACATATCCTCTTTAAAATCTTGGAAGGATTGATTGACGACCAGATTCCAATCGAAAGAGTTTTTCTTAAGGAGGGTAGTGAGAGGGCCTACAATTTTTCCATAAATTTGGATGAACTTTCAATAGTATCCAGTTAAACCAAGGAAGCCTCACAAAATTTAAAGAGTGTTAAGGTGGGGCCAATCCTTCATAGCTTTGATTTTATTGGGATCCACTTGGACACCATCCTTATTAACAATATGGCCGAAGTATTATACTTATGAGGCGCTAAAGGAACATTTGAACCTTTTGAGAAAGAGTTGATTCTTAGAAAGTAGGTGTAATACCTGATCCACACGGGAAAGACACACTTGCCAATTTTTACTATAAGTGAGGATGCCATCAAATAAGACAAGGAAAAAATGACGACGAAATGGTCAAAATATGTGATTCATGAGACTTTAGAAAGTGGAGGGTGCATTACACAGGCCAAAGGGAATGACCAAGAACTCAGAATGGCCTGCATGATTACGAAAGGCAATCTTGGGAATATCAACCTCCTTCATGCGAATTTGGTGATATTCAGAATGTAGATCAAGTTTGGTAAATAATTGAGCATCAAATGTTCATTCAAAAGGTCATCAATGATGGGAATGGGGAATTTATATTTGATGGTAATTTTGTTGAGAGCCCAAAAATCTGAGCACATGCACTAAGTACCTTATTTTCTTAGTACAATGATCACAAGAGATGAATAAGGGCTGGTACTAGGGTGAATGACACTCACAACTAAGAATTCTTGAATTTTTTTTCAATCTCATTTTCTGAGCAAATGGGTGGAAATAAGGGAAAATATTGGGTGGAAGACTACTACATGCAAATGGGATGGATTGATCATGTGGACCATGGGAATATAGGAATACTTGAGGGTCTTCAAAAAAGGAGTGGTTTTTGGAGAGGTTAAGCTTCATGTCTAGATGAATGGTTGGGGACAAAGTCTCAAAGGTTTGAATGGAATGGAACTGGGAAATAATGTTAGAATGACCCTTTTTGAGGATTTTTTCCATTCGGTGTGAACTAAAAATATTGAGGGAACCTACTATGATGCATTGGAACTTGTAGAAATTCCCATCCTATTAGAATCTGATGTATAATTCCTTAAAATCCATGGTGATGGGGCCCAGAGTACATAACCATTCATCACCTAGAAAAATGTTGCAACCCCCCTTTTCAATGAAAAACATATGGGATTTGAAATAATAGTCACCAATTTGCAGGTGCAGATTTTCACAACGACCCTCACATTTCATGGAACATCCATTAGCAATCATGATTTGAAAGTTGTTGATTCCATGGATATAGAAATGGGTTTATTGAGAAATTCACCGATGAATAAAGTTATGGGTGTTTCTGCTGTTGAAGAGGATAATGACTTTACGATGCTTGATATAGCCAATTAATTGAAGAGTTTGGGGATTTGAAATACCAGTTAGAGCATGCAGAGAAATGAGAAGTTCTACCTTAGTTTGATCAAAGGGTGGAATGTTATCGTCTTCCCGGGGAGGCGATTTTGGAGGGGAAACATAACTTTCATCTTCATAAATATCCTTAGAAATGGACATAAAAATCTTTGTCTCCTTACATTTGTGCCCTGGAAAGTAATTTTCATCAAAATTGTAGAAAAGACCCTTAAGTTGGCGTTCATCCATTTTTTTCTAAGTTAATTTCTGGACCTTTAGAGGAGGGGAAGGAGAGATGGATTTGTGAGGAGAGGATGGGGAATAAAGGATGAATTTGTTATTTTAGTGGTGACCACCTTTTGTGCTTCCTTGGCTATGTGAGTGGCTTCAATACAAGTCTAAGGTTGAGCCATTAGGATGTGAGCATGGATGTCATCATTGAGACCACTAATAAATCATTCACTGAAGAAAGTGTCTGACATTTTTTCGGTGCAGAAAGCCAATTTATCAAAAGTAGTGATGCAATATTAAACTATACCTAACTATTTAATCTTGGTCAAACAACCCAAATGATGAGTGTTCATGTCAAAATGTTCATAAAGAACGATAACAAATTGGGTCTAAGAAATATAACCTCGGCGGGAATTTTTATGCCATTTCCACCATTACCAGTGCTTTGGATCTAAATAGAGGAAACCAACATGAAGTTTTATTAATTCAGTAGTGATGCCATGTAATGAGAAATAATGTTCCATTTGAGTGACCTAGCCAGTGGGGTACAAGCCATCAAATTTATTCACATCCACTTTAGGAATATGTAGATCACAAGAAAGGGAATTAGAATGAAAATCCATGAAATGAGATGATTCAAATCTATCTTGGTGTAAATGTTGTTTCATGGAGTTAGGGCCCTTGAATTGATTCAAAAATGTTATCATGGAGTCCACGTCAAGTTCGACTAGCTAGGAATTAAGGGTATCAATGTTGGAATTAATTTCAGCCAAACTTTGATTGGTCTGAGTTTGAGCTGCTTTGCATTGGTCCTAGAATTTTCTAAGGGATTCTCCAAGGGAACCCAAGCGGATGCCAAAGTCTTGATTTTGGGTTTCCATTAGGGAGGGTGCACAAGAGTGAGAGGTGAGTAGGGGAAAGTGGCGAGTGGGTCCACACATACATTCTTATTGGAGAGTTGTAGAAATATGATCAATGTGAATCAAGGAATATAGTGAGATAGGTCCCAAATAAAAGTGTCAGATAGGGTAGGTGGGTCTACAAAAAAAATACTTATAAAAGAGGGGTACCACTGCAATCAATGCAAAGGGAGGAATCTATTGAGATAGGTCCCAAATAAGGGTGAAAGTGGGACCACTTATACTCTCTTTTTTTAACTCTAGCATAGTTATACTCCTCGATGAATAATATTGCATTGAAAAAATGCCCAAATTTTGAATACTGAAGATTGTGTAGGAATTTCACATCCTAGGTGCTGAAAGAAGGGTTTCCTAAGACTAGATATGAAAAATTTCAACATTATTTATATTCTAGCAATTAGGGGTAGGTTTTTCAAGGTTCCTAAGGACACAAGATTTCCCTATGCTATATATATCTCATATACTTGCAAGGTCCAACAATAGTACTAGACCAAATATCTCAGGGTTCTAATTACGGAGGGTTAAGCATACCCTTAGTTGTACTGCTTGATTATCCAAGTACATGAGAGTATTATTCTTGAGTGGTGTTGTGAGTGCCACTATAACAGTTAGACAGTCAAATGGATGATCTACAATTGGTTTCAAGATGCCTACGGGACTCCCAATATACCCAAGGGTATATGGAAGTGAAATTTTGTGGACATGTGTTGTCTGAAGCACTACTACTTGAAGGGGTACCACCAAGGGTTACATGGGTTTACAAAAAGGTGAAACCATGTGTATTTCTTTTGTTTATTCTTCCCCAACCACAATTTTACCCACTTAACAATAGATCGTTGTGGTTCTTTATAGAAGTAGGAACACATCTCTAGCCTAAACAAAATTATAGAAATTTATCGAGGAAAGTGCTATAATACCACTTGTAAAGTACCAAATAGTAATATTTAGAGCAAGAGAACAAACATTATTAAAATATTTAGCAAAATAAAATGGAATTATGAGAAAAATAACAATATGGGACAAAATATGATACCTTTATTAATCTGGAAAGCAATGTTCACTTGACTCTTCAAGGGGGAAACCTCTGATAGAGTAGAGCTCAAGTAACAATTTTACAATTCTTTATACCTCTATATATACTACTTCTATATTCTTAAGAACATTCTATAGGCTGAACTTTCTAGAGGTGGAACCTTCTAGTAAGTATTCCTATAATATTTATGTTCACATTATTACACATGCCTTATTTACTAATGATGGTCTTTATTACATAGAAATACACAATATTCTATATAATTTATGGGTTAGGGAGGTTAGTACCCCAAAAGGGGCCAAGTATAGATGGAGCTAGGTTCCAATAGATGGGTGCTAAGGGACTAGTTTCGAGGACTAGTTAGGAGGTGAGGACCCAAGGGGAGAGGGGGTTGTAGTGAGTGTGGTGGAGACTACGTGGAAGAGGAAAATGGGATTTGTAATCCATCGGTGAAGGATCCAAGCTTTACAGATGAGGGGCTAGGGGCTAATCTTATGGGCAGATGGAATGTGGGACCCAGGGTGAAGGGGGCCCAAACAAAGGGGTAAATGGTGTGAAGGTTCCTAGGGGTAGGAATAAGGCCCTAGGGTAGAGGGGACAGGGAAGGAATAAGACCCTAGGGAATAGGTTCCATGGGTATAGGTGATGAGGTACATAGGGGGGGATATGGCCCTGACGTGAAGGTGGCCATGGTAGAGGCAAGGGTGTGACAACCAAATCTGGCTCACCAATTAAATATCCAAAATATCTTAAATACAATCTAGAAATCTATGTGGATATATATATATATATATATATGAGTACAATATGATAATAGATGTCTATAGTTGATAAATGAGGGTCATATATATACCCACGCAAGAGTTCCCTTTCATTAGGAAGGTGCCTCTTTATCACAAATCAATTATTGATTATTAATTATAGTTAATATTTATTTATATTTATATATTATATATATTTTGTTCATTACAAAGGGCCCAATGGAGGATGACATTAATGATTTAGGGGTAGATGGGAATGTAGGCAGAGGTAGGGTCAAAATATTGGATGGGATTGGGGATAGAGGCTTACTTCAAATAAGTCTTGGGTTCCCCCCTCAACTATATCAATGTATTAATACCCATATTTAATGATAAAAAAATTATGAGGTCACTAACATATTTATTAAAGGCCAAGGATACCCTCTAGAGGTAATGTGCATTGACTCGAGGAATTGTTCATACCTTTAAATGCCTAGGAACAAAGGGGGATAGTAGTTGAGTAGAGGTAGGGGCCCAAGAATATATGGGGATAGGAATAGGGGATATGATGGAGAGGAAGGGGGAATATGATGGGGCATGAAGGGGTGGGGTGACGGAGGAAAAGGGTGAATGGATAGGGAAGGTGCAGCGGTGGGAATGAAGGAAAAGAGGGAGGATCCAAGGGGGAGGGTGAGGCAGGATGGAGGGGGAGGATGAGAGGAAATGAAGGAGAACAAGAGAATATAGGGAGATAAGTGAGACTAGAGGAGGTAGGAATGAGCAAGTGGGATGAGAGGGGAAAAGAGGGAGGAGGTGAGAAGAGGTGAAGAATGGATAAAGGAAAGGAGGGAGGATCTAAGGGTGGGTGGGTAGAAAGACGAAAGGGGAGGAGGTGAAGGGGGGATAGAGGGGAAAGGGGGATGTGGTGAGATAGGGAGGTGAGAAAAGGTAAAGGGACGATGGGTAGGGGAAGG
>ML802958.1:0-28819 GCA_009831015.1 Picea engelmannii
TTGTACAAAAACATAACTGGAACCTCAGCAACACAGGCAGCCATTAATTTGGAATGCAGTAATAGCGCTCCATGTGAAGGTATCGATTTAGAAGATGTGAATTTGAATTATGTAAATAATGAAGCTCAATCTGTGTGTGAGAACGTCGAAGGGATAATTACTAATTCTGTAAATCCCCCCTTAAATTGCCAAGCCCTCTCTTGATTTGTAAGAGGTGAATGAGTCCTCTGAATGCCATCTCTAGCATCTTAGTTTTCACATCGACAATCTCTCTTAATCTGAGTTTGGTTTCTCGTTATGGGCTCTGTTAGGGTGACCTTGTAATCTGAATTTGGTTTCTTCTAAGGAGCTTCCTACGTTTCACTCTCGTGTATTGAATGTTTGAGAATTTTAATTGTTATACATAAAAAAAATATTTACTTGTTAACGTATATGTTTTTATGTTAGAGAAGAAAAACTTAAGAAACATATTTACAGTGTCAACTCGTATAAACATAAAAAATAAATTGTAAAAAAGGTGAAATTGAGGATGAGATATATAGGATTTCACATTTTTCTACAAATAAATAAATAAGTATAAAACCAAAGTATTTAATTAGAAACTCTATTAAAAATGAATATATAACATCTTGGAAGATTATTGAGATAAGGGATATCAAAGTTGCACATATAAATTAAATTTTTGTAATTCTAATATCTCATATATCCTGCTATAAAGTTTATCTCATATATCCTGCTATAAAGTTTAGAGCAAATGTGAGTAAAAATATTTTATTTTATTTTATATAAAATTTTGTTTATTAAATTTTTCAATATTGATGGACATTGAATTTTTTTAATTATTAATTTGTAAATATAATAAAGTAATATGTTTAAGGATAATGATCAAATTCAAATATTTTTCACAATATCATTTCTAAAATTAAATATAGTGGAAACAAAATTTATAGAGATTATTAAAAATGAATATATAACATCTTGGAAGATTATTGAGATAAGGATATCAAAGTTTGCACATATAAATTTTTGTAATTATTTTATCTCATAGATCTTAAAAAAATTACATGGAATGTGAATAAAAATATTCTATTCTATTTTATATAAAATTTTGTAAATTAAACTTTTCAATATTGATAGAAATTGAATTTTTGTAATTGTTAATTTGTAAACATAACAAAGTACTATGTTTAATGATTATGATTCAAATATTCTTTACAATATCATTTATAAGGTTAAATATAGTGGAAACACAATTTATAGGTTTGAAGTCATGAAAAGGTACTAATGTTTCATCCTCAATTTACATTGTATAACAAATTTAAATACTCTCTCATCCCAAAGTGTTTGTGGGTTGCTATTAACTTTTAAAATCATAATGTTGGAAAAGTAATTATTCTCAATCAAATAGGATTGATAAACGGGTGAGTGCAAGCTAACAGTGATCTAGTAGTAACAATGAAAATATGAAAAAAAAAAAAGAAAAAAAAACCATGTTAACTTGAAAGGATGATTAGAGGTACTCTCACAATGAATATGAATATGATCTAAAAACATTATATGTAGGAAATTGAATTACCTTTCCTAATATGTAATTTTTATTTTTAGAATTTCTGTATGACTAGTTGAAATTTGAGTTTTTCTAATAGTAGTGTGTTATTTTTCATGCAAAATAGAATGCATATGTTCCTATTAGTGAAAATGTTGAAAATTTTTGTAGAATTGTAGAGAACATATTGCTCTTTTTCATGGTTGTTTTTTTTCAAAATTGATAATGTTAATTCTATATATTTATTTAAATTATGAAATCCATTACATCCTTGAAATTACAAGGTTATGCATTAGTGAATGGTATGAGAGTCTTATGAGAGTTTTTTAGGGTCCTAACCTACCTAGCCCCTCAAGTATATAGAATAAATATGTTTCATATGTAACAAAGGCCGACATTAGTAAATAAGGCCTATGTAATAATCTAAACATGTCTAATGTAAGAAGACTTAATAGAATCTTTTGATTCTAGAAATATCTTCCTCTAGAATATTTTCTACAAGATTGAAATAATATAAATAGGAGTAGCAAGCATGGAAGAGTTTTTTCTTGAGAATCAATTTTTATTTAAGTTATGCTCTACTAGAGGATTCCCCCTCGAAGAGGAAAGTGAACTTGTCTTTCTATATAATAAAGATATCATTTCTGGAATCAATTGTGTCATTGTGCTATATATTTTTCTCTTTCTGGTGATACTTGTTATAACAATTATGTTTCTTCTCTTCATAATACATCTCATACCTTACAAGTGGTATTAGAGCACTTTCCTCTACAAAATTTTAGACAAGAAAAATTCAAGGTAAAGACGTGTGCTACTGACATATTTAAAACATAATGATCTATCGTTCAACAGGTGAAACTTTGGTTGGGGAGGAATACATGTAAGAAATACAGTCGATTTCATAGGTTACTTGAAACACACTATTTAATGTTGTTGGAAACCTCTATAACCATTGTTGTCACCCCTTCAAATAGTAATGCATTAGATAGTACTTGTACACGACCATTCACACTAATGTACCCTTGAGTATATAGGGAGTACAATAGGTCTCCAAAACCAACTATAGATCATCTTATCATCCACCTGACTACGATAGTGTCACTAAGAACAACACTTGAGAAGACTACTCTTGTGTACCTCGATAATTGGGTAGTACGGATAAGGGTATGGTTGAACCTCCTTACTTGGTGCCATGAGATATTGGGTCAAGTACTATTGTTGTAACCCATTGATATATTAGAGAGTTATAGCATAGGATAAACACTTTTCTGTAGGAACCCTCAAAACCCTAACCCTTGTTGCCAAAATAAAATAGAATAGACATTGAGGGGAAATTTTGTAGCGCAACCCTCCCTCCTAAATCCAGGTTGCAAAATGACTACATAATTTTAACTACTTAAAATTTTGGCATTTGGTCAGTGCAGTATTATTCAAAATAGAGTATATATTCGTAGGAATAAAAAAAAGAAGAAAAAAAGAGTATAGTGGTCCAATCGACACCTTTATTTGGGACCTGACCCACTAGATTCCTCTCGTCTCTTTGATCGTAGTGCTACCTATCACTTATAAGCCTTTTTTGTTGTCCCACCGACCCTTCTTGACACCCTTATTTGGGACCTATTCCATTGGCTTCATCTCTTTGCACTGACTTTCATGGTACCCCTCACCCATAACCTCTTTCTATGTAGACCCACCTACCCACTTCATGTCTTCTTACCTCTTAAATGGCCCATGCACACAACCAAGCACTTGACAACAACATCATTTCCTTCTAAAACAACATCAACCAAAATAAGACTCACATCCAAAACATCATTTCTACAGTTTCTTCCCTCACTTCCAAAGTTGAGAACCTCTCTAATGACGTGAAAAGTGACATTGCACATCTAAAAAATGGATGATCCAATTCCATGGCCCTACCTCCTGTGACCAACCTTCACACCTAGAAGGCATTGAATCCTCCCATACCTTGGTGTTTCATTTAAACCCCCTTCATCGTGAACTTTGTATATTCCAAAGTTGAAGTGAATAAATTTAATGGCTTGGATCCCATAGGTTGGGTCACTCAAATGGAACATTATTTCTCCTTGCATGGAGTTACTGATGATTTGGCGAAACTTCGTATTAGTGTTATTTATTTGGATCTGGAATGTTGGAAACGGTGGAAATGGAATAAAAATCCATGCCAAGGGTATATTTCTTGGACCCAGTTTCTTGCATACCTTTATGAACACTTTAACACTCACACACATAATTTGGGTCATTTGACCAAGATGAAACAATTAGGCAGAATGGAAGAATATGTAGTCTCTTTTGAGAAATTAGTGTTCCAAACAGATGGCATGCCTCACACCTTATTCCCTGAATTCTTTGTTAGTGTCCTAAAGGATGAAATTTTATCCCATGTCCTAATGGTTTTCCCCCAAACTTGTCTTGAAGCTACTCACCATGCTAAGGAATCTCAACAGGCAATATCTTCCCAAAATAGAAAACCATCCTTCACATCTCGCCTGGCAGGTAGTATCTTCCACACATCTTGCCCCTCCTTCCACTCCTCTCAAGATCCACAAATCAAGCAAGATAGAAATGGTTGACTGTCAACTTAAGGGTATTTTTTATAACTGTGATGAAAAATATTTTCTGAGGCAAAAGTGTAAGGAACAAAAGATTTTTATGGCTATTTCTAGGGAATTTTATGAAGAGGATGTCGATGTTTCCCATTCTGATGATCTACCCCAAGAATATGTCAATACACTTCCCTCTAATCCACCTGAAGTTGACCACTGATCTCATTGAATGCTCTCACCACTACAAGGAAAAGACCTTGTAGCGGAGGTTTTTGGTGTTACAAAATTGGAAACAAAATTCAAAAAAACCTCCGCTAAAACATTTTTTTGGGTAGTGGATGTTTTTGTGGACATTATTAGAGAACTTCATTATAACTAAAAAAATCTAGGAGGCCATGGGTTTTAGAGGATGTTTTTCTAGGGGGTGTGCTTCATGGTGTATACACATCGATGCGTTCTCAAACGTGAAGCACTGGGGTAGTCAATACAAACATGACCATTGCATGAAATTTAGAATGCACTGATGTGGCGAGCACGTCAGAATACTGCCATCTGCTTTGTCTCTTTGAAGGTTAGCACCTCACGGAGATCTTGCTCTCTGCACAATGAGCACGAAAGAGGGGAGGAAACCCCCCTCGTACAACGACATAGCTGCCAGTGATAGAACTGGTACATGCGCCAAGAGGCCTTCCTTCGAACCTCCGGCGCATCTGAGGGATCAACTCTTTACCCAGGAGCAAAGTCACGACAAATAAATGGAACACGAGCCCAGCTCATTACATACACAAGCTTCCAAAAACTGGCTGCCAGGTAAGTGCATCCCACAAATGGAAAAACCACCGCTTTATCAGATTAAATCTACAAGGGTGGGGGAACACACCCAATTTTTGATGGACCATGCACTGATAGGCAAATTCCTAGGCCTCTGGCCAACCGAGAGAGATCTCACTCGCTGGATAAAGGAGTGGTGGAACCCTAAAGGAGACTATGAGGTACAACTCAGCTCCAAGGGATTCTTTACAATTATTCTGTACAACCTAGAGGACAAGGACAGAATATTCGATAACGACCCATATTTCTATAAATCAGCAGGCCTTTTCTTAAGGTTCTGGACCGACAGATTTAGCCCAGAGAAAGAGGATTTCTCAAGAGCCCCGGTCTGGATACGGCTTTACTCCCTGCCCCAGGAATTTTGGCTGGAAGAAATCCTCATGGGTATAGGAAATACGGTGGGACAATATGTTAAAACTTTGGAAGCCACCAAAATAAGGAAATACACTTCATATGCCCAAATATGTATCTACATGGACATCTCAAAGGCTCTACCAGGTTCTATTACACCGGAACACCAGGATGAGGAATGGAACCAGACAATAGATTACGAGCACATTCCCTTTCGCTGCAGAAAATGCCACGAGCATGGCCACCTGTTCAGTGACTGCCCCTTGAATGCCTCAGCCCCCAAACTAGCCGAAGTCAAGCAGAAGGATGGCTTTACCAGCGTCACAGGTAGGCGGAAAAATCCAACAAAAAAATAGAACCAGAGCTTAGCTGCAAGGATCCCCTCCAAGAACTCCTTTGGAGCTCTTAACCAGCTTCAAAAAGAGGCAGAACTACAGATTCCCCCCCAAGCCTCAATGAAAGGGAAAGGTAAAATCCATGAGATATCACACACAACTCATACAAAGGCAACCACTCAATCAACACATTCAGGTAGGGACGAAGACACCAACATGCTTATTGACGAAACGGATCTGGCAGAGATAGATTTAGAAAAACTCGAGGAAGCCCTTAATCAAAAGGATCTGCAACATCTTCCAGTAGAACAACTCAGGAAAGTGCATAAAGTCTTCACTGACTCCATGACAGGCTCCACGGCTAGACTGGGCATCTCGGAAGACCCAGGCCATGAGCCCAAAAAATCCACGAAGGAGAACAAGAGGCGAGGACGAAAACCATCCCAACAGCTCATAAAGGAAGCAAACCACTTAATGATCAACTCAGGCCAGATACAGAGGTTATCGGGGGGATATCTTCACCCCCCCCCCACCATCCTCATGATGAAAACCATATCTTGGAACATTATAGGTCTTAATGGAAGATCTAAGCAGCGGATCCTCCAATATTGCATTAAGACAGAAAATCTAGATATATTACTATTGCAGGAAACCAAATGTGCAGGACGGGAAGCGGAAGGTATTTTTCGGAGCAGCTGGAAGGGCGGGGAATTCCTCCTTCAGGACTCTATTGGGGCGGCAGGAGGACTAGCCATCCTTTGGAACCCGCAAAAGGTCACTTTGACTCATCCCTTCTCCACTAAAGGTACCCTAACAGCTCACTTTAGAGCTCTAGACTCCTCCAAGGAAGGAGTCATTACAAATGTTTATGGCCCGCAATCCTTCCAGGACAAGGAGGGTTTTTTACAAACCCTTCTTTATATTCAAACCCTCATCTTCTCACCACACTGGATTATTGGAGGCGACTTCAATATGATCCTAACTCTGGAGGAGAAAACTGGAGGTTTAAAAATGCTGGAGCCGGATAGTGCCAGGTTCAAATCCCTAATAGAGCAACTAAATTTGGTTGACATGGAAACCCGAAATGGGATCTTCACATGGTCCAACAAAAGGACAGAGCCCCAGCATGTGGCCTGCAGGTTGGATCGCTTTCTAGTATCAGAAGCACTCCTGGAAAGCGATCAGGCTTTGGAAGCCAATATTCTTCCAAAATCAGGGTTGGACCACTGGCCCATAGTCTTATGTCTGGACCCGGGACTCCCTGCCAGGCCCAAGCCTTTCCGCTTTGAAAATTTCTGGCTCACTAATCCAAACTTTGATCAGCTGGCACGCACCTGGTGGGCCCAGGCAGAAATTGATCATGGAACTCATATGTACAATTTCCAACAGTGCCTCAAGAATTTCAAACTACTCATAAAAAGGTGGAACAAGAACACCTTTGGCGACATTCTTCTCAGGAAAAGGGAAATTGAGAGCCAACTCGAAGAACTTCAACAGATATTCATAACAGGGAACCGAACTCAAAACCTGGCATGAGAAGAAGAAGGACTAATGGCGAGCCTGGAAGCCTGTAGAGAGCAGGAAGAGATCCTTTGGAGGCAAAAGTCTAGAGTCCAATGGATTAAAGAAGGAGAGCGCAACACAAAATTATTCCATAGGGCAATGACGCATCGCAGATACATCAATCGCATCACTCAGTTGGAGGATGATCAAGGCAACCCGATAAGAGACCATGACCAAATAGTAGAAGAATTCAACTCCTTCTATCAAGATCTCCTCACAGAAACCAACGCAAACAGGGAAGAGGCCATCCAAAAAGTCACACGGCACATACCTCGGCTGATCAATTCAGAACATAATACAGCACTGATGAGGCCTATCACTCAGTCGGAATTGGACTTAGCTGTAAAGGACATGCCCCCTGGTAAGGCACCAGGCCCCGATGGTTTCACAACAGACTTCTTCCACTACTGCTAGGACATGATCAAGGAAGAGGTTTGGCTGGTCGTAGAAGAATCCTGAACATCTGGTCAGGTTCTTTCTACGTTAAACGTGACCTTTATTATTCTTATTCCCAAGGAGGAGCATGCCACTCACCCGAAGTAGTTCAGACCAATCTCCCTCTGCAATGTCATTTATAAAATAATCACAAAGGTTATTGCCAATCGCCTCAAGCCGCTCCTGCCGACCGTCATCTCCAACGAGCAATCTGGCTATGTGGAGGGCAGAAAAATCATGGACAGTGTCATACTAGCCAATGAGGTTATCCACTCCCTAAAGACAAGAAAAATACTAGGTATGCTTATCAAACTTGATCTCTCAAAAGATTTTGACAGACTGAGCTGGCAATATATGCGGTCGGTTTTGGAATCCTTCGGCTTCTCTAGCCTCTGGGTCGATTGGATTCTCAAGCTCACCTCCTCCTCCTTTTTTTCAATCCTTGTCAATGGCACACCTTCCTGACCCTTTTTCTCCACCAGAGGTATAAGGCAAGGAGACCCTCTTTCCCCACTCCTCTTTGTTATCATGGAAAAGGGCTTAGGCCGATATCTCAAAGCGGCGGTCCTTGAAGGATCTCTCGAGGGGCTGCCGCTATACAACCTTCATCCAGCGCCTTCACATAGTCAATTTGTAGATGACACACTCCTCATGAAAATGCCCACGGTTAGAGAAGCCACCAAGCTTAACTCAATCCTCTTTGACTTCTCGGAAGCCTCTAGCATGCTGCTTAACCTGGACAAATCAAAGCTATACTTCTTCAACACGCCGGCCTCGGTTCAAGCTCACCTCTCCAGACTTCTCAGCATTGCCAGAAGCCCTCTCCCCTCCACTTATCTTGGCATTCCCTTAACTGGAGAGTCAGCCAAATCTATCTCTTGGGATAACTTGCTATTATCTATATCCAACAGACTGAACAACTGGACCTTTATACCACTGAATATTGCGGCCAGACTGGTCCTCCTCAAGTCAGTCCTTCAAGCTCTGCCCACCTACTTGTTTACAGCATTGGCAGCGCCCATCTCGGTCATCAAAGCTA
This sequence comes from Picea engelmannii, assembly GCA_009831015.1. Lineage (NCBI taxonomy): Eukaryota > Viridiplantae > Streptophyta > Pinopsida > Pinales > Pinaceae > Picea > Picea engelmannii. The sequence goes on from ML802958.1 coordinate 8,668, forward strand.
TTAGAAGCCTCCAACGTAACTTCGTGTGGAAAGGAAACCAGAACAACAAGAAATGGGCTTTAGTTGGATGGGAGAAACTCTGCAAACCCAAAAAGTTAGGAGGGATGGGTATCCGAGACCCGGGGAAGATGAACCAAGTCATGGGAGCCAAGATGTGGTGGAGATGGCTGCAGCACCCGCAAGAACTCTGGGCGCAGCTTTGGAAGAAAAAGTACGCCCCAAATTCACAATCTAACCAATTAATAAGATTCAACGAACCGACGCAAGGATCCAATATTTGGAACACAGCCTGGCGAAATCGGCCCTTGATACAGAAGCACGCTTTCTGGGAGGTAAAGAATGGCGAAAGTGCACTTTTTTGGCAGGATTCATGGCAACAACTGCCTCCCCTGGATGATATGGAAAGACTCCACACAATCAAGCTTAAGCTACAGCAAAACGGATTCAAAACCGTCAAGGATTTTTGGATCCCAACTCAAGAAAGGCAACCATGGCGAAAATGGAAAACCAGCAGAACTAATCTTCATATTAGGGAGGAAATCGACCTTCTACCATGGCAGGACTGTATGCAACACCGGAAAATTCCAAGTAAAGAAGGACTGGATGTTCTTAGATGGGGCCACTCCACCTCTGGCATTTTCTCAGTCAAAGAGGCTTACCATTTACAGGGTAATTCTCTGAACCAGATACCCGATCCCATTTGGAGCAAAATCTGGCAGCCTTTTCTATGGTCGAAGGTCTCCTTTTTTCTCTGGCTCACAGCCCAAAATCGTATCCTCACATGGGACAACCTCCGAAAGAGAGGCTTCACAGGCCCCTCTAGGTGTACCCTTTGTCAGCACAATGAGGAAACCATGGAACATCTCCTCAACAATTGCCACTACAACCATCAGATTTGGGATTGGCGATCCCAAGCCATGCGACGATCACAGAGGAATCGAGATAGCATTTGGGACACTTTAGTAAATTGGGAAACAATATCCTTCCACAACCCTATCCTCCAGCGCATCTGGCAACTGCTACCGGGCTTCATACTCTGGTCAATTTGGAAGGAAAGAAACAAGAGGATCTTCAACTCCAAACAGTCCCCCTCCCTCACTACTTGGGAAAGGGTCAAATGGCTCATCCGTGAAACCATTCAATGCAAGGCCTGGCTCCATGAAGACATGCAGTGCAAGCCCAAGGAAAAGGTCATTATGGAAGGCTGGAACTTGCAATTGCGCACACAGCCACAAGGGAAGACCAACTTTGGGAGGATCAACAATCCCATGATTTAGACCCCACCCCCCCTGAGTTCCTAAATCTCAACTTCGATGGGGCCTCCAGGGGTAACCCTGGACCAGCCGGTTTTGGGGCCGTTCTTCAGAACCACTTGGGTAAAATTATTCATATAATAGCTGGCTTTTTGGGTGAAACTACGAACAATGTCGTGGAGCTCACTAGTCTAATAAGAGGCCTCCAGATCGCTGCTCATCATCAGTATCACGGGCTAATTATTGAAGGAGACTCCCTAGTAATAATTAAACTCATCTCCAAAATCCTTCACGGCATGCCCCCCTGGCGGATCTCCCCCAGCTGGAGACTCTCTGGACTTTTGGAGGACTTCGGAAATCTTACCAATTCCAATCTCACTCTAATCCCCTCTCATGTTAAACGAGAGGCCAATAGGGTTGCAAATCACCTGGCAAATATAGGAATTGATGAAAAAGAAGATCTTCTACATTGGCAGGCCCAAGTCTCCGAAGAAACAAATCTATCAAGGCACTGCAGAGACCTTGCATGCAAAGATTTCCCAGCCCCAGATGGGGTGCCACGTGGCCATGTGGAGACAGTTGGAGGCGCACTCGGCCTCGGCTTAAATGCTGAGGGACGCCACCCACAAGCCAACATTAACGATGGGGGACGGCCTCTGCAGCAGACATAATATGAATGTACGCCTCCCTCGCGCGTTCATTAACAACGCACTCGGGATGAGAGAGGTTAAGTGTTGGAAAATGGCCTTGGCTTCGGGTTATATGAATTCTTTCACGACAGGGCAGAGCAGGGCTGGATCTGCCTCGGCTCTAATTCTGGATGGATTGCTATGGTGCAGCCTAGCTCCTCTCGTGCTCAAACTCTCAGCATTTTCGGTGTGTCCTTTTAGGTTTGAATCGAAACAGGTTAAGCCTGCCTGCGCCCTGCAAATAAATTCAATTGTGTCTTGGCTCACCTGTCTCTTACTGTACTCGCTCTGCTCTCTCCCCATGGCTCGGAAAAGAGGAAGACCGCACCATGGCGCGGCCTGGGATGCTCGCAAAGCTCAAAGGTGTTGGAGAGAGCAACTGGAGCGAGCCTTGGCTCTAGCGACCTCCATCATCAGGAAAAAAGCAAGGGAAGAGAAGCGGGCGCTCCTCGCCACCATAGCCGAACCATGAGACGGTTGCAGCTGAGACGAGCAGGATGCTGGAATGGAGGAGGAATTTCCACCCTACATTGTGGTGGAAGACCCGACCATGGAGGACTTAATGCTAGTGGAAAGGACTGAGGTGACTCTTCAGGAGAAGTGCAATCCCATTTAGGCTCAGGACGACTACATCCCTGGCTATATTGTGGAAGAAATTCCATGGCCTAGTGATGATAATGTTAGTAGCTATGACACTCAGGCGAAGGAAGCAGGAACGATGGGTGCAAAGGTGGCTGGGGAGCAGTGCGAGTGTGACGTTGGTGTGGAAGCGGCAACGGGCTCGGTGGATGTGGGTGGCATCTTGCATGGGTCTCTCCTCTGGAACGAGCACCTGGATCTGGTGTTTGACCTTCGTGGCCACTTGTCTGATTTGGAGTACCGGGCGCGCACCATGGGACAGAGTATGGACATGCTCCTTGATGCTTTTTCCAATGCGCCAGCTAAGCGAAAATGCCCCCTCTGTGCGCAAACTTTTGACATCCCGGCTGGGTTCACGTGGCAGAAGGACGAGGACGACAGCCCACCTGGCACCTAGGTTTTTATGCTCTTGGTTCCTAGTTTACTTTGTTACTGTTTTATGTATATTTGGACTGTAGGCATCTGTCCTAGTTTCCTTCGGGCAGGACAAATGCTACAATGTTTAAGTTCCATTTTGCTACTTGATTTTACACTTTATCATGCTACTCTATTTTACCTATGCTGGTTTCCGATTATCGACAGCATTTTTGGTAACTCCAGGCATACTTCTCTGTACATTTTGCAAAATCTTTTTGCCACCATAATATAGCAGGGTCTACCCTTTTTTATTTAAAAAAAAAAAAAAAAGAATGCACTGATGCAAAAGTATGATATAGAAGCATTGGTTCTCCTTTTTAATTAAACACACCGGAAATCCGATTTTTATTATTCTAATTGCTGTTGTTAAATAGTTTTATGATCAATGTTGGTTCATTGTATTACAACACCGGTGCACATTTTATTACAACAACAATGCTTTTTAGCATTAAATGCATTGATTTTCATTTTTTCTTTTTAGAAACATCGACCTATGACAATGCAATTATTGTGATTTTTAATTCCATTGTTCATCAAAAAATTGACATATATCTTATAATAGTGTTCATATAAATTAAATTTTGAATAGTGCATCTCAATATGATGTTTGAATTAATTTGTTATATCATCAAATTTCTCATCTCTTCCTTATAATATTTAATCATCCATAGATTTAATGAGTGATGTAACATTTCACAATGACATTGGACAATGCAATAGAATAAAATAAAAAATATTTTATTATATATGAATAAGAGGCTCTTTGTCATACAGAATGGGACACTTATGGTAACCCATTGTCTTTCAATTGGGACACTATGTCCATTACATTAAACAAAATGTCTTATTTTCATGGACAATTATTTCAAAAAATACAACAACGTGCATTGATATCCAAATATATTGATAATCATTCTTCGATGGAATTGTTGTCAGTGCTCAAGCTACTTCCATGACTTTGGTTAATTGGTTGAATGTTTTGTTGATTGCCTCGATTTTTTTCATCTTCTTCAAGCTCCATCTAAAAAAATAAAAATAAAGTGTAATGAGTGTATCTGCATTGGTAAGAATAATGAAAATTGAAAAAAATAATATATCCTTCCTTGGTGAGAATAATGAAAATTGAAAGCACCATCAAAAGAATTTATCCTTCCTTGCATTTCGGCCTTCTTTTCTTCACTTTCCTCATAATTTCGTCCTAGATATCCTTTGGTTACCTCATACACCTATATATATTTAATATTCTCAAGTGTGATTGAAATGAGAGAGTCTTGCCTCTTATTTATACTCTCCAAGTAGCTTCCTTAAAAACATCTTCTAGGTCACTTGGCCCCACTTTCCTTATTTTAGGGTTAACCCACTTCTAATTTCTCCATTAAATTTATTATTGAAGCAAATTATTTTGTATTCACTTTGAATTATAATACAATCATTACTTAACTTTATTATTTACCTTTTAAAATCTCTTAAACCACTTTGACTAGTTTGACCTTTTGGGGCTTCTAGATGACATATGAGGTTCCTCCAACATCGTAAGGCCATAACTCTCAAACCGTGAGGAGTTATGTGATGTTCCACATACCACCAGAAATGGAATGACATGTACTATCCATATAGAATATTATTATCTAAAAATATATCATAACGCATATCGTTATCCATCAAACAAACTTGGGTCCATTACCCAAACTTGGGGTCTCCAACTTCTCATGGCCATAACTCTCTAACCATGAGGAGTTATGTGATGTTCCACATACCACCAGAAATGGAATGAAAAGAATTGTCCATATAGGATATTTTACTTGACAAATTCATTGTCCTTCATCTCATTATTCCACAATTAATCATGGGTTCTCTTACTCCACAAAGCGTCTTCCCGCGAGGGATTTCACCATAAGGGAACCAATTTGGAGTTCATCCATATTCACTTCTTATGAACCATGAAAAGGCAATAATGATTCATATTTACATCAAAAAATCTTGGGTCCATTACCCAAATCTTTGTTCTACGGGTATTTCTTCAAGGGTTATCATCAATGAAAACCAACCTTAATCAACAATCTCCCCCTTTGGCATTGATGGCAACACTCTAATGCAATACTAAAATCATATCACTCATCCTCCCACTGGAACCATGCCTCTATCCTCTGCATCTGATAAATCATCTCCCTCTGCAACCATTCCTTTGTTCTCTGCATATGATAAATCTCTCCCCCTTTTTCATCAATGGAAAAGCTATATTTCCATCCAGGGCTACTCCCCCTGACTGAATTGTCCTCTTATGGTGATTCATCATGTACATCTAGGACATATAAGTTAAGCATTCAAAAAGAATTAAAAAAGAATTCATTTTGTAGTAGAAATAACTCCAAGTCTTTGGAGAAGATATTCAAAGGCTTCCCGTGGAAGTGGTTTTGTAAAGATGTCTGCCACTTGTTCTTTTGTGCCCACATACTCAACTCTGATGTCCTTTTCTGCAACCTGTTCCTGTAGAAAGTGATACTTGATTGGAATGTGCTTCATCTTGGAGTGCATAACCAGGTTTTTTAGATATTGATGGCACTTGTATTATCACAATATATTAGAATGGTCTCATCATACTCAACATGTATATCTGTCAAATTTTGTTTCATCCAAAGAATCTGTGTACAACATCCTGCTGCTGCAATATACTATGCCTCGGCTGTAGATAGAGATATTGATGATTGTTTCTTTCTCAACCATGATACTAAACACTCACCCAAGTAGAACGTTGCTCCACTAGTGCTTCGTCGGTCATCAATACAACCTATCCAATCTACGTCTATGTAGGCAATTAGTTATATATCCTTTCCTTTTGGATACCATAGCACAAACTCTTATGTTCCTTTGATATATCTAAAAATCCTCTTCACTGCTAATACATGTGATTCCTTTGGTGCTGCTTGAAATCATGCCACATGTCCAACTACTTGCATTACACCTGGTCTGGATGTTGTCACATACAATAGGCTGCCAATCATTGACCTGTATTGCCTTTGATCTATAGAATTTGAATCATCATCTTTGCTCAACTTGCAACTGGTTTGCATGGGAGTGACAACTGGTTTGCAATCTTCCATTCCGAACCTCTTTAGCATTTCTCTGATATACTTGGTTTGAGAAATAAAAATTCCTTGGTTTCTTTGACGTATATAAAGTCTCGGAAAGAGGGATAGTTCTCCAAGTAGCAAAATTTCAAATTCTTTCTACATATCTTTTGCAAATTTATGGCTTAACATGTCATCATCACTACCAAATATAATATCATAATCTTCAATTAATAAAATATTACCTTGACTTACCTTGATGTAGAGGTTGTTTTTTTCACTTCCTTTCATGAACCCTTCCCGTTGTAGATACTTATCCGTTCTAGAGTACCATGCTCTAAGAGCCTGTTTGAGACCATACAAGGCATTTCTTAATTTACACACATAATCTGTGTTCTCTGACAACTGAAATCCTTCTGCTTTTTCAATGCAGACTTATTCTTCAATTTCCCCATTCAGAAAAGATGGTTTTACATCCATATGATATACATTAATATTTTTGGAGCATGCATAAGCTAAAATCAAACGTATTGCTTCCATTCTAGCAACTGGGGAAAATGTCTCTTCAAAGTTTATTCCTTCAATCTGAGCATATCCTTTACACATCAATCTAACTTTGTTCCTTGTAACCTGTCCATCTTCATTCAATTTATTCTTGAAAACCCATTTTGTGTCGATCACATTCTTATTTTTTGGTCTTGGAACCAATTCCCAAGTTTCATTTTTCTCTATTTGATCTAATTCTTCATCCATGGATTTATTCCAAAAATCATCCTTGCTGGCTTTTTCAAAACAGTTTGGTTCAATTGTAGATAAGAGTGATAGGTTTGTTTGTTCTAGTGAATGGATTCTTTTTCTAGTCTCAACTCCTACATCATTGTTTGCGATAATCTAATCTGAAGGATGATTCTTATGTACTCGTTTACTAGGTTTCTTTGGAGACACTTGCTGAAATTGATCTTTTGTTTCTATCGGATTCTCTTCATCTTCCTCTTCTTATTCCTTTTCATCTTCTTCTTCTTCTTCGGAAGGTTGTTCCATTGATTCATTTTCTTCTTCCTTTGATTATGTTCTACCTATTTCATTAATTGTTACATTGATTCTTTCCACAAATTTGTTCAATCTTAGGTTGTAACACTTGTATGCTTTCCTTGTACTTGAGTAACTAACAAGTACTCCTTTGTCCACACAATAGTCAAAATTTTCCATTCTGCCATCTTCTCTTTCGATGTAGCATTTGCTTCCAAAAACTCTGAAGTGATTCACATTTGTTGGTCTTCCTTTCCATATCTCGTAGGGAGATTTGTTAGTGTTGTTTCTGAGCATTACTATATTTTGAATGTGAATTGTTGTATGCACTATCTGTTTCCAAAAAATATCTGTCAATTTGTAATCCATTAGCATTGTTTGAGCCATTTCCTATGTCATTATCATCCTTTATGATAATTTTCCTTTGTCTTTGAACCACTCTCTAAACCAATCTATGAATCCATGCTCTTGTCCACTATCATATATATATCAAAAATTGCTAAGTGTTCTTATGAATCCATCTCTGTCCATACTATCCAAGACTCTACTTGTGCAATTGTTCATAATTCTAACCCATTTATCATTATACTATCAAATTGTACTTCTGCTAACTAATTTCTCTGAATCTGTCTTCTCAAACTCTGCAAGTTGCTCAAAGTATGGTTCTTTGGTCTATCACATCTATCGCATAGACTCCCCCTGTCTAATATTCATATTACTTGGGAGTCTCTAAGCTAGATGGCTCAGAACAATTCCTACTCTGATGTGTATTTGTCATCATCTTCATTGGTATATTCATCATCATCTTCATGGGTAGATTCATTATCTCTCTAAGCTCTGACTTCTTTCTTTATGTCTGTGGATTCATATTTCACTACAATGCCTGAAAGTTCAATCTCTTGAACCTATTCCTTATTTACTTCCCCTTCCTTTATTTCAGTTATTTTCCAAACATTTCTATACCTGACATCTTTCTTTTTCTCTATAGAATTTTCTTCATCTCGATTTATTGCCAATCTTTCGATCTCTGGTACCTGGTCTTTGTTCACCTTTTCTTCTTGTTTTCTTATCCATACTTTCTTATATTTGATATCAATATTATATTTCATGGAAGTATCGATCATGCTTCTACAATCACTGGCTTTGTGTCCATAGTTATGACATTTGTAACACTCAAAGTTACGTGTAGCCACATAGGCACTTCTTGTTTAAAATTTCTTTTATAATCCCTGCAATCTGCAACCTTATGTCCAAAGTTAGTACAATAAAAACAATGACAATAAAACAAATTTGCATACCTGGGAGTGAATGATATTCTTTTTGGCGTAGTCCTTATGAATTTTTGTCTTGACTGATCATGATCATGATTGAAGCTTCTTTGTGGCTTGAACATGGATGGTCCCCTTGAAGATGTATCTTTAATATTTTTCTTAGATTAGGGTTGACCATGATTCCTTCCTTTGAGTACTTTTGCACAACTCTTTCTATTTTCTTCACTCTTATTTTCTAGCAACCTAGAGTGCTTCTCTTCATTCTCTATAACTGATGTGGATGTTTCTGTCTCTTCAACATTCGTGTTGAGTTTGATGATTTTACTTCTCAATGTGACAACTTCCTTTTCAAGATTCTCAACCTCTTATTCTTTCTTCATTATCTGAGACTTCATGACTTCTTATGTTCTTTTTGCTTCTTCAAGCTGAATTTTTAATGTGATTATTTCTTCTTCAAGTCATTTCTCTTCTTGACCAAACTCTGCCTCAAGTTGGTTTAGATCATTAGTCCTTTCCTTAAGATGATCTGTCAATATCTTCTCTCTCATTTCTACTTCTTCCTTTTGTGTTTCTATGTTGGTTTCCAAACACTGATTTTGATATTCAAGATTTTCTTCGATCTTTCTGGCTTCTTCTAGTTGAGTTCTTAATTTCGCGATGACCTGTTGGGATTCTTCAAAAATGTGAACACTTTCCTTTTGTTTCATCAATTCTTTCTTGAGTGAATTTTTTTCTTCTTTTAGTTCATATAAAGCACTAATCAATTCTTCTTCATAATTGTCTTCCTTTTCAATTATTTTTTCTGTCTCATTTCCTTCATGGAATTCTATTTCAAGATGTCAATGTTTTTCACAATTAACACAAAACAACATACCTCTAGTGATTATGTACTCTTCATATTCTGAATCTTCTTGACATAGTGAACATAATTCTTCTTGATTTGTATCTACATCTTCTTTGACATTTTCTGGATATGTGATGGGTGAAGAATATATGTAATGTAACTTATCCCAAAGTTCTTTTGTTGATGAACATTTACCAACATTTTCTCTTACCGGATTAGGTAATCCTTCCCAGATGAAATATGTTGCTATTTTGTTATTCTTCCTCAATCACTTCTTGGTTGCAGTATTTAACAACTGATAGCCAAATATAATGTCACTGTGTATATATAAATACTTTCATCCTTATGCTCCACATCTCATACTTAAAACCATCAAACTATGGTATTCCATTTTTATATGAGTTGGTACTCTCCATGATCTAGCTTTCAGTGGTTAAACTGATTTCTGAAGAAACCTTCTCCGATACCAATAGTTGGATTACTAAGAGGGGGGTGAATCTGTAATAGAGAAATTTAATCCTTTTTAACCATATAATCCAAGTTTTATATCAATGAAGCATTATCATTCAATAACTGCAGAGTAAATAAGCAATGAACAAATGAACAAACATACACATACACAGTACACTAGTGTTTTACATGGAAACCCAAATCGGGATAAAACCACATAATGTTTTTTCTTATATGTTTTAAAGAATTACATTCATTGGAAGCACCAAATTCCTTTGTTTTCCAGCTGCAATTGGAAGGAGGCTCCAACCCCCTAGTTTCTCAGGCTACAACCTGAGGGAAGCTCCAACTCGCCAATTCTCTAGCTACAACCAGAAGGAGGCTACAATTCCCTATGTTCTTCGGCTACAACCGGAAGGTGGCTACAACCACATGTCCTTGCCCCGTCCTGCCACCCTGAAGTAGAAGTAGAATGATGGAACCACTGTCAACCTGTCACAGTGAAATATACTGTTGTAAACATTTACCAATAAATATGAACCATGCATCAACCATGCATCAACCTGTACCTCAACCTGTAATCAACTTGTACCATAAACAAGTGCATCAACCATGCACCAACCTGTACCAAATAACCTGTAATCAACATGTACCATAAACACATGCATCCAACCATGTACCAAGTATGTACCAATCATGTTTCAACTACTCATAAACTATGACTCATCAATATGTACCGACATCATCAACTATACACCTCATGTGTCTGCCAACTCATTAACTACTTGTCTTAACCATGTACTCAACATGTACCTCAACCAAAATCCCTCATCAATTTCATCATCCAAATATAATTTGTAGCTCTGTAATAAACCTAGTGTATATGATCACATTCCTTCAAACCTTCCTTAACTTTAACAACAAGAGACTATCATTTTCGTCAAACTTTTCCTTAGTCTTACATTCCTAGTTTTGGATTAGTCAACAACCCTAACTTGAAGTAATCATAAATTTGTACCTATAATATATAAAGATCTGAAACTGATACACAATGTTCTTCAATGTGTTTTATGAAATTCTTACAAGTTTCACTACTTGGAACCTCTCAGAAAAGGAGTTATAGCAAAAATGGCATACCTTGTTGAATTCTAGCTTATTCTAGAGAGAGACCTTGTAGAGAGTGCCCCACACTGAATATTTGTTGAAATTATATGAAACTGTTACAAAGCATACTAATGATAGTACCCTAACCAACACATTTGGTTTCATGGAATTTGGATTTTTTATGAAGAAGTTATGATGTTTTTACCCGAAACACCTGTTTTTGACTAGTTTCAGGACTAGCAACAAACCCTATTTTCCACAGAGTGTAACTCCCAAAATACAATGATCCACAAGAGGAATTTTTCACCACAGATACTTGGATATGGTTTCTCAATGGAATAGAAATTTCACGATATGAATCATTATAGAAAAAACGTTATAGCGCAAATGGTGTGATGACCTATAAATAGCATACCTTAAAAAGCACCATCAAAAGAATTTGTCATTCCTTGCATTTCTGCCTTCTTTTCTTCACTTTCCTTAGAATTTCAGCTTATATATCCTTTGGTCACCTCAGAAACCTATAATTATTCAATATTCTCAAGTGTGATTGAAATGAGAGAGTCTTGCCTCTTATTTATACTCTCCAAGTAGCTTCCTTAAAAACATCTTTTAGGTCACTTGGCCCCACTTTCCTTATTTTAGGGTTAACGCACTTCTAATTTCTCCATTAAATTTATTATTGAAATAATTTATTTTGTATTATAATAAAATCATTACTTCACATTATTATTTACCTTTTAAAATCTCTTAAACCACTTTGACTAGTTTGACCTTTTGGGGCTTCTAGATGACATATGAGGGTCCTCCAACTTCGTAAGGCCATAACTCTCAAACCATGAGGAGTTATGTGACGTTCCACATACCACCAGAAATGGAATGACATGTACTATCCATATAGAATATTATTATCTGAAAATATATCATAACTCATACTGTTATCCATCAAACAAACTTGGGTCCATTACCCAAACTTGGGGTCTCCAACTTCTCATGGCCATAACTCTCTAACCGTGAGGAGTTATGTGACGTTCCACATACCACCAGAAATGGAATGACAAGAACTATCCATCTAGGATATTTTACCTGAAAATTTTATTGTCCTTCATCTCATTATTCCAAAAGTAATCATGGGTTCTCTTACTCTGCAAAGCGTCTTCCCGTGAGGGATTTCACCATTAGGGGACCACTTTGGAGTCCATCCATATTTACTTTTTATCAACCATGAAAAGACAATAATGAGTCATATTTACATCAAACAATCTTGTGTCCATTACCCAAATCTTTGTGCTACAGGGCTTTCTTCAAGGGTTGACATCAATGACAACCAATCTTAACCAACAATATCCCCCTTTGCCATTGATGGCAACACTCCGATGCAATACTGAAATCATATCACTCATGCTCCCCCTTGAACCATGCCTTTGTCCTCTGCATCTGATAAATCAGCTCCCCCTTGAACCGTGCCTCTATCCTCTACATCTGATAAATCTCTCTCCCTTTATCATCAATGACAATGGTATATTTCCATCCGGGGTTGCTCCCCCTAGCTGAAATTTCCTGTTATGGGGATTCCTCATGTACATCTAAGACATATAAAATAAGCATTAAAAAATAATTCATTTTGGATTAGAAATAACTCCAATTCTTCGGAGAAGATATTCAAAAGATTCCCATGGAAGTGGTTTCATAAAGATGTCTTCCACTTGTTCTTTTGTGCCCACATACTCAACTCTAATGTTCTTTTATGCAACATGTTCTCGTAGAAAGTGATACTTGATTGGAATGTGCTTCGTCTTGGAGTGCATCACTGGGTTTTTGAGATACTGATGGCTCTTTTATTATCACAATATATTGGAATGGACTCATCATACTCATCCCGTATATCTGTCAAAGTTTGTTTCATCCAAAGAATCTGTGTACAACATGTTGTTGTTGCAATATACTCTGCCTCGGTTGTAGATAGAGATACTGATGATTGTTTCTTGCTCAACCATGATACTAAGCACTCACCCAAGTAGAATGTTGGTCCACTGGTGTTTCGTCAGTCATCAATACAACCTATCCAATCTGTGTCTATGTAGGTAATTATTTATATATACTTTCCTTTTGGATACCATAGCCCAAACTCTTATGTTCCTTTGAGATATCTGAAAATCCTCGTCACTGCTAATACATGTGATTCCTTTGGTGCTGCTTGATATCGTCTCACCTTTCCAAATGCTTGCATTACATCTAGTTTGGATGTTATTGCATACAATAGGATTCCAAACATTGACCTATATTGCCTTTGATCTGTAGACTTTGAATCATCATCTTTTCTCAACTTCCAACTGGTTTGCATGGGAGTAACAATTGGTTTGCAATCTTCCATTCTGAACCTCTTTAGCATTTCTCTAATACACTTGGTTTGAGAAATAAAAATTCCTTGGTTGTTTTGACATATCTGAAGTCCCATAAAGAAGGATAGTTCTCCAAGTAGCGACATTTCAAATTCTTTCTACATATCTTTTGCAAATTCATGGATTAACCTGTCATCATCACTATAAAAAATAATATCATAAACTTCAATTAATAAAATATTACCTTGACTTACCTTCACGTAGAATTTGTTGTCTACACTTCCTTTTATAAACCCTGCCTATTGTAGATACTTATCCAGTCTGGAGTACCATGCTCTAAGAGCCTGTTTTAGACCATACAAGGTCTTGTTTAATTTACACACATAATCTGTGTTCTCTGACAAATGAACTCCTTCTAGTTGTTCAATGCAGACTTAGTCTTCAAGTTCCCCATTCAGAAAAGATGATTTTACGTCCATCTGATATACTTTAACATTTTTGGAGCATGCATAAGCTAAAATCAAACAGATTGCTTCCATTCTGGCAACTGGGGCAAATGTCTCTTCAAAGTCAATTCCTTCAATCTGAGCATATCCTTTACACATCAATCTATCTTTGTTCCTTGTAACCTGTCCATCTTCATTCAATTTATTCCTGAAACCCCATTTTGTGTCGATCACATTCTTATTTTTTGGTCTTGGAACCAATTCCCAAGTGCATTTTTCTCTATTTGATCCAATTCTTCATCCATGGCCTTATTCCAAAATTTGTCCTTGCTGGATTTTTCAAAACAATTTGGTTCAATTGTAGATAAGAGTGCTAGGTTTGTTTGTTCTGATGAACAAATTCTTTTTCTAGTCTCAACTCCTACATCATTGTTTCTAATAATCTGATCTGAAGGATGATTCTTCTATACTCGTTTACTGGGTGTCTTTGGAGACACTTGCTAAAATTTCTCTTTTGTTTATGTTGAATTCTCTTCATCTTCCTCTTCTAATTTCTTTTAATCTTCTGCTTCTTCTTTGGAAGGTTGTTCCATTAATTGTTACGTTGATGCTTTCCACAATTTTTTTCAATCTCATATTTTAAACACTTGTATGTTTTCCTTGTACTTGAGTAACCAACAAGTACTCCTTTGTCCACACGAGAGTCAAACTTTCCCATTCTTCCATCTTCTCTTTTGATGTATCATTTGCTTCCAAAAACTCTGAAGTGCTTCACATTTGCTGGTCTTCCTTTCCATAGCTCGTAGGGAGTTTTGTTAGTGTTGTTTATGAGCATTACTCTATTTTGAATGTGAACTGTTGTATGCACTGCCTATTTCTAAAAAATATCTGTCAATTTGTAATCCATTAGCATTGTTTAATCCATTTCCTGTGGCATTATCATCCATTACGATAATGTTTCTTTGTCTCTAAACCACTCTCTCAACCAATATATGAATCCATGCTCTCGTCCACTATCATATATCTATCAAAACCTGCTAAGTGTTCTTACGAATTCATCTTTGTCCATACTATCCAAGACTCTACTTGCGCAACTGTTCATAATGCTAACCCATATATCATTATACTATCAAACTGTAGTTCTGCTAACTGATTGCTCTGAATATGTCTTCTCAAACTCTGCAAGCTGCTCGAAGGATGGTTCTTTGGTCTGTCACAACTATCGCATAGAATCCCCCTGTCTAATATTCATATTACTTCAGACCAAATCCCTGAGTTCTCCGACACCAACCAAAAGGAAGCTACAACCCCCTTTCCTTGATACATCCTATTTCCCTGAAATATAAGTGTAGACTCACTCTCACTACCACTGATCAAACTGTAACTGCTACTGCCATTGATACATCAACCAACCTGTCATTGTGACATCAACCAACTTGTCACTTTTACTGTCACATCAACCAACCTATCACTATCACATCAACCAACCTATCATTGTCACTGTCACATCAACCAACATGTCATTGTCACTGTCACTGTCACATCAACCAACATGTCACTTTCACTATCACATATATACCATCATCAACCACCTATAACTAGATCCACTCACATGGATACCAAAACCATCACCATACCATGTACATCAACCATGTACCAAAACATGTACCATATCATGTACATCAATCAACTTGTACCATACCATTATACATCAACCATGCACATTAATCATCAACCATGTATATCAAACATGTACCATGGTCTATACCATACCATGTACAACAATCTGTAACACACTATGTACATCAACCTATACCATAGCATGTACATCAACCGTGCACATTAATCATCAATCATGTAGATAAACCATGTACCATACCTCAACATGTAACAACATCACCAAGAAATACACCTCATACATGTACCAAGATCATACCTCACACTATGCACCAAAGATGTGCCTCAAACATATATCAATGCCTCAACAAGATACCAAAAGCATGACCATCACATTATCAAGATGTAACCAAGATATGCCTCAAACCATGTGCCTCAAGTATGTACCATCAAACATGTTTCGTATCACTCATCTATCATATATGACAAGTATCCAAGATGTGTCAATGTCTCAATAATATGCTTCAATAATGCACCATAAAAACCAATATCATATACTAAGTATATGCCTCACACATGTACCAATCAACACAAATGTGTGCCTCTAACAATGAACTATAACAACCATACAGAATGTACCAAGGATATATCTAAAGCATGTATGTACCTCAATCATATGCATCCATGTACCCAAGAGACCTCCAAGACATGTCTTAAGCATGTTCCAAACCATCCATGATAAATACCCATAAAAATGTATACCTTTACTCATGAGAAGGACCTGATGCATATCATCTCAGACCAACAAACCTTCCTCAACTTCAGAATCAACAAGATGGCACCTTCTTCAATATTTTTCAAAAGCATATGCTATTTTCTCCATTGTGGCTTGTGGATGTATGCTACTTTCTCCATTACAACCCATGGATGTCTACTACTTTCTCCACAATGACCTATGAATATCCGCTACTTTCTCCACTACGATCCACAGATGTCTGCTATTTTCTCCACTATGACCCATGGATGTCCACTACTTTCTCAACTGTGACCCATGGATGTCCACTACTTTCTCAATTGTGACCCGTGGATAACCTCATAAATCTATTTTGATCACTTTAGAAGTTTGCCTTTATTTTTTTTCGTTGCCTCAGACTTCTCAAGCTTCGCTACCTCAGATATGCTATGAAGATTTACCAAAATCATCCCTTTATATATAGACAATCATTGAACTTGTGTGTGTGTGTGTGTGTTCGTGAAGGACTTATCGTGGTGTATTCATACTTTTTAAAGCTAACTTCTTTCCTTACTCTAGGGATTTCTTGTTACAACCATTTTACCCTTTGACTGAGACTTGTAACTGTTTAGGGGATTCATAACCATTCTTTTAGTCTTCCAACTTCATTAGAGCATATCTACATAACCGTGAAGAACCATGTGGTGTGCCACTTATCATTGGAAACAACATGACGATGACTATCCATCTATGAGTATGTTACCTGCAATAAAAATATCCTTCATGTCCTTATTCCTTGATCAACTTTGGGTTCCATAACCAAACCTTTGAGGCTTCATGTATACTTCATCAAATGAACCCATCACATCTATTGGCATCAACCATTATTGTTAACATCAACAAAAACTAGATCACCATCAATCTCGATCACAACTCTGGGGTATCTTGAATTTTGTAAGGGTTGGCATCAATGACAACCAACTATCCAAATCAATTGTCTAACAAATCTTACATATGGAGATAACCACATGAGGAATTTAAATAATATTTTGGAAGGTACAAAACCTTATCACAATTGAGGTTCAAGGAGGTTAAAACTCTACCCCTATCTATCTATTGGGTTATGTTAAATACTAGGATTCTAGGAGGATAACGAGTTCCATTCCTTAGCACTTATTCATTACATAGTTGAGAAGAGCACCTATGAGTGGTATTTTGAGAGAAAAATAGAGGAGAGATTTTGTAGCATCCATACTAGCCATAGTGTCAAAGGAAACTCCATAGAGAGTGCCTCTTTCCTTGTACTTGCATTTGAATAAAAGAGAGTCGAGCAACATCACCCTTTTACTAGGTTTTATCCTGTACCGGGTTTCACAAGTTATATCGTCTGTTTATTTGTGGATGGTGTGTGAGTATTATATTTACGTTATCTATTTTTTCATTTAAGCTATTTCATAAATTTTTAAGCAGAAAACCAATAATTAAATAATCTGAGATATAAAGGTAATTAACCTTCAAAGTAAAGATTTTAGTATTTTGTTAGAACTTTTTTGATGAACTATCCAGTGGAATATCCATGAAAATTTATGGATCATATTAGTATCTAAGAAAGTTTTCTTGGGGTGTTTGTCAAGAGTTACGGGGATCCAAGCATGATTTTAAGAGGATAGTCGTAAAACCCTATCCATGGTCGACGATTATGCTCGTAAAAACCCTCGAGATCTAGCAGAGGAAATATTTGTGAGGCTAGAAGAGAAATTCACTGACATGTCTCACAATATCTCACTCCTTGCAGTATCTCTAACAAGCAAGTTTGTACCGTTCTTAGAAGTTGGAGGCTTGAAAAAAAATATTGGATCAGAAGGGAAGCAAGGGGATAATGAAGACCCAAAAAAGGAGTCATGGAAAGAACTCAAGAAAAATAATCCAAGCTCTAGTACCATAAACCCTTCATAGTATTTATTCAATATGGAAGAAAAAGTGGACATAAATCCATACCAAGATGAGATCGATGCATTAAAACTAAATCATTGGTTGCAACAACTATATCTTTATTTCAACATTCACCATATATATGAGGAACAAAATATATCATTTTCAAGACTGAAGTTAGAGGGCCATGCTTTAAACCAGTGGGAAATACATATGGAGACACTTAGGTTAGAGAGTGATCCGCTAGTAACTAGGTGGGAGGAATTCAAAACCATCATCAGGTCCCAATTCTACCCATTGGGTATGTATAAGACTAATGTATCTAATTGCACTACTTCATCAAGAAGCATGGGAAGAGTGTACATGAGTACAACACCAAGTCTAGGAAGATGGTTATCATTTTGGGTATCTATCCCAAGAGCCCAGATGTAATCTTCAAGTATCTTGGGGGTCTACATAGCCATGTACAAAAGTAAGTGATTATTTTCAAGCCAAGGAAAATGGATGAGGAATGTGTACAAGAAAAATATTTGGAAAGCATAGGCCACAAGAAAGGGCAGCTAAGAAGTTCCAAGAAGAAAGAGCACCAAGAAGCTTCCAAGGAGGAGAAAAAGAAGTGGAAAATGGGAAAGGATAATAATATTATAGACATTGCACATTAGTGCAATGATTCTAGCCAACATTGTAACCATGGCATTATTGATGGGCACATGGAGGAAAATTGTTGGAAACTACATATATAGTTGAACCCAAAGAACCACAAGAAGGATGCAAAGAAAAATAATCTTCTATCCATGGAATCGAGCAATTAGGTTGAGACAAGATCCAATGTGGGATGAGAGTTTTGTGTGAAAAAGGAGGTGAATCTAAGTATCCTTCATCACCAAGAAGAGAAGGAGATGACCAAACTCTTCCACATCAAGATTGAGGTCAAGAAGACCAAGATAAATTCCTTGTTCGACTCTGGTTCATAGGATAATATCATAGCAGTGGATATGGTCAAAATTTTTGGATTGGATGTTTATTATCATCTTATCCCATATCCATTAGGATGGGTAAACAAGGATGCAAATATCAAGGTAAAAAAATAGTGTAAGATTAAATTTGTTGTAATTGTTGATTTTATTGATGAAGTGGAATTGGAAGTATCGCCTTGTGTTGTATGTGGAGTAGTGTTTGGAAGGCCCTAAATGTATATTAGAGATATAATATTCCTATGGAGAGTAGTGAAGGGGTCACATTCCTAAGGTGAGGAGATTGAGAAGAATGAAATATTTTGTTTTGGAATGTTGTTGGAGGGCATTTTTTTTTTTTGGCATATTTTGTTTTTATTTCAAAGTATCCTGATGTAATTTTTTTTTTATGTTTTGACATGGTGTTGTGCAATGAGGATAATAACCAATTTTAGAGGAGGGGGAATGTAACATCTCCACTATAGCGCCCATTTTAATTAATGCATAATGTAGATATGAATGTGGTTGTGGCCAAGCGATGCAATATGCAAAGTGTATTTTATGTTCTAAATAAAAAAAATTTGATTTCAGCTATTGGGAATATGTACAAAGATGGGGGCTGATTTATCAACAAAAGGGAGATATTATTGAGAGTGTCTAAGGGGGAAGTGATTATGGTTATTAATCCAAACCCAATTGTATGAATTTTATTATCTTTTGGGAAACCTTCCATTTTTATTTGAGTGTGTGAGAGCCCAATCATTAAACTCATGTAAGAGGGTGGTTGTGAGAGTCACATCCCATATTTATTGGAAAGCATGGGGAAGAAGTAATCAAAATTGGGAAGAGTGAGTAGTCAATGACCTTAGGAAAATAGAGGAAATCCATAGGGGTTGCTACATATAGTTTTTATATAGATAGTTGGGTATGGACAACAAGGAGGGATCAAGGAAGAGAGCACCAAAACTAGAGAAAGGAGTCTTGGAGAATTTAGGAGCATGTTGGAGCATTTGGGAGCATATTTGGAGCTGGAAATTTAAAAATTGAGTTGTGAGGCATGAAGAGGGAACTCCTGAGTGAGTTGCATTTTAACAAAAAGTGTTGTTGTTGGTTACTGGTAATTTTTCTTGCAGTGAATTCCCTTGAGTTACCAACAAAGAGATTCCTAGCTAGACGTCTAATGGGCTGAGAGTAGTGAAGGTGTACATTCATTCGGTTGGGAAGGTCAAGAGGAAGAGATTTGGAGGTATACTCAGGATAGTTGTAGGAGAATATCAGTGGGTTGTGTGATAGTGAGTTGTGAATGGGTTGTGAGAGGCATCATTCTCTTGTGGATTCCTAACCCCATCTCGAGGGTGACTTACT
>ML802958.1:31968-50774 GCA_009831015.1 Picea engelmannii
ATGTTTTGACATGGTGTTGTGCAATGAGGATGATAACCAATTTTAGAGGAGGGGGGATGTAACATCTCCACTATAGCGCCCATTTTAATTAATGCATAATGTAGATATGAATGTGGTTGTGGCCAAGCGATGCAATATGCAAACTGTATTTTATGTTCTAAATAAAATAATTTGATTTCAGTTGTTAGGGATATGGATAAAGATGGGGGCTGATTTATCGACAAAAGGGAGAGATTATTGAGAGTGTCTAACGGGAAAATGATTATGGTTATTAATCCAAACCCAATTATATGAATTTTATTATCTTTTGGGAAACCTTCCATTTTTGTTTGAGTGTGTGAGAGCCCAATCATTAAACTCATGTAAGAGGGTGGTTGTGAGAGTCACATCCCATATTTATTGGAAAGCATGGGGAAGAAGTAATCAAAATTGGGAAGAGTGAGTAGTCAATGACCTTAGGAAAATAGAGGAAATCCATATGGGTTGTTACATATAGTTTTTATATAGATAGTTGGGTATGGACAACAAGGATGGATCAAGGAAGAGAGAACCAAAACTAGAGAAAGGAGGCTTGGAGAATTTAGGAGCATGTTGGAGCATTTGGGAGCATATTTGGAGCTGGAAATTTAAAAATTGGGCTGTGAGGCATGAAGAGTTAACTCCTGAGTGAGTTGCATTGTAACAATAAGTGTTATTGTTGGTTGCTGGTAATTTTTCTTGTAGTGAATTCCCTTGAGTTACCAACAAAGAGATTCCTAGCTAGACGTCTAATGGGCTGAGAGTAGTGAAGGTGTACATTCATTCGGTTGGGAGGTCAAGAGGAAGAGATTTGGAGGTATACTCAGGATAGTTGTAGGAGAATATCAGTGGGTTGTGTGATAGTGAGTTGTGAATGGGTTGTGAGAGGCATCATTCTCTTGTGGATTCCTAACCCCATATCGAGGGTGACTTACTCTTGAGACATAGAAAGCATAGGCCACAAGAAAGGGAAGCTAAGAAGTTCCAAGAAGAAAGAGCACCAAGAAGCTTCTAAGGAGGAGAAAACGAAGTGGAAAAGGGGAAAGGACAATAATATTATAGACATTGCACATTAGTGCAATGATTCTAGCCAAAATTTTAACCATGGCATTATTCATGGGCACACGGAGGAAAATTGTTGGAAACTACATATATAGTTGAACCCAAAGAACTGCAAGAAGGATGCAAAGAAAAATAATCTTCTATCCATGAAATCGAGCAATTAGGTTGAGATAAGATCCAATGTGGGATGAGAGTTTTGTGTGAAAAATGAGGTGAATCTAAGTATCCTTCATGACCAAGAAGAGAAGGAGATGACCAAACTCTTCCACAACAAGATTGAGGTCAAGAAGACCAAGATAAATTCCTTGTTCGTCTATGGTTCATAGGATAATATCATAGTAGTGGGTATGGTCAAAAAGTTTGGATTGGATGTTTAGTATCATCTTATCCCATATCCATTGGGATGGATAAACAAGGATGCAAATATCAAGGTAAAAAAATAGTGAAAATTATATTTGTTGTAATTGTTGATTTTATTGATGAAGTGGAATTGGAAGTATTGCCTTGTGTTGTATGTGGAGTAGTGTTTGGAAGCCCCTAAATGTATATTAGAGATATAATATTCCTATGGAGAGTAGTGAAGGGGTCACATTCCTCARGTGAGGAGATTGAGAAGAATGAAATATTTTGGTTTGGAATGTYGTTGGAGGGCATTTTTTTTTTTTTTTTTTGCATATTTTGTTTTTATTTCAAAGTATCATGATGTAATTTTTTTTTTTTTTATGTTTTGACATGGTGTTGTGCAATGAGGATGATAACCAATTTTAGAGGAGGGGGGATGTAACATCTCCACTATAGCGCCCATTTTAATTAATGCATAATGTAGATATGAATGTGGTTGTGGCCAAGCGATGCAATATGCAAAGTGTATTTTATGTTCTAAATAAAATAATTTGATTTCAGTTGTTGGGAATATGGAAAAAGATGGGGGCTGATTTATCGACAAAAGGGAGAGATTATTGAGAGTGTCTAAGGGGGAAATGATTATGGTTATTAATCCAAACCCAATTATATGAATTTTATTATCTTTTGGGAAACCTTCCATTTTTGTTTGAGTGTGTGAGACCCCAATCATTAAACTCATGTAAGAGGGTGGTTGTGAGAGTCACATCCCATATTTATTGGAAAGCATGGGGAAGAAGTAATCAAAATTGGGAAGAGTGAGTAGTCAATGACCTTAGGAAAATAGAGGAAATCCATATGGGTTGTTAGATATAGTTTTTATATAGATAGTTGGGTATGGACAACAAAGATGGATCAAGGAAGAGAGAACCAAAAGTAGAGAAAGGAGGCTTGGAGAATTTAGGAGCATGTTGGAGCATTTGGGAGCATATTTGGAGCTGGAAATTTAAAAATTGGGCTGTGGGGCATGAAGAGTTAACTCCTGAGTGAGTTGCATTGTAACAATAAGTGTTATTGTTGGTTGCTGGTAATTTTTCTTGTAGTGAATTCCCTTGAGTTACCAACAAAGCGATTCCTAGCTAGATGTCTAATGGGCTGAGAGTAGTGAAGGTGTACATTCATTCGGTTGGGCAGGTCAAGAGGAAGAGATTTGGAGGTATACTCAGGATAGTTGTAGGAAAATACCAGTGGGTTCTGTGATAGTGAGTTGTGGATGGGTTGTGAGAGGCATCATTCTCTTGTGGATTCCTAACCCCATCTCATGGGTGACTTACTCTTGAGACTTAGAATAGTAGGTCTATGATTGGGAAGAACGTCCTTCCCAAGTAGTTGGTTGCATAAACGTTTTATAATTTAGAAAAGTGTTTACTTATTTTCTGAGTTATTTTCCTGAGTTAATTCGTTGTCCCTATCTATATATTTGAGAATGGTTAATTTTTGTTGTGTATGACTCATTTTCTACAATTCCTATTCATCTAGATTGCTCCATATGCATTAGATTTATGGGTATCAAATTATGATTAAAATATTAATAAAATCGTAGTTCATAAGTTATAGTAAACAACCAATAAACTAATTGACAAGAATAAATTTTGTTTTATATGTGTATTCCACAAGTAGTGTTTCTTGGATGAGATGGAGGGCGTTACATCAGAACAAATAGTTGAGTAAGAGAGGATGACACACTAGTAATGAATAATGAAAAGAGTTGAGAACCAAAAACACTAAAAATATACTTTACCATTTATGGGAAATAAAAAGTACTAAACTAAAACAAAGTAATAAACAAAAAATATTATAATCATAAGTAGTATGATAAAAGAAGATCAATATTTCAAAGATAGACTCAAAGAAGCAATTAAAATCATTAAACACCTTAACAACCTTAACTAGAGAGGAGGTGGCTTTAGGTGGTCCACCATAAAAAAAAAAAAATAGATAGAATGGTAAGATTCTTTCTCTTTATCTCTTTTTTGTGTGTTGTTTGTACTCTTCCTTTATTCATACTTTTAGTCTGGTCTAATGTTTTCTCATGTTTTTTATTTTTATTTTTTTTCTCTCTTGTAGTATTGTTTTTTTCATATTTTAATGTTTTTTTAGCTTTTTTTTATTAAGTTGTTTTTCTTATTTTAATTGATTTTAGTTTAGTTATATTTTATTTTAGTTTGTGTGGTTTAATTTTTTTTTCTTGCTAACCTTCTTTCATTATGATAATTTATTTTATTTATTTTCTTTTATTTCTATTGAATCTCTATATTATGGTTTTTTATTTATATGGTTAAATGTCCCTCATTATTAATTTTAAATGTTTTTTTCTTTTACTAGTTTTGTTTCTCTTTGTTTAGGCTTATTGTTATAACTTTTTTTTTTTATTGTCATTTCTCACTTGCTTACAATGGTGTTTTTATTTTGTTTGTTTTTAATTTTTTTTTTTTTAATATGTTTCTTTTATATTTCTTGTTTGTCTTTGTTTGATTTTCTCTTGCTTATGTATTTATTTGTTTTGATTTATCATTTTGTTTTAGTTTTTATGAAGTTATATTAGGTTTTTATTTTATTTTCCTTAGTTTTTTTTTTTAAGTTTTAGTTTTTTTTTCATTAATTTTTATGATTATTTTCTTTTTTATCTTCTTTGCCTTGCTATTTTATGTTAATTATGTTCTGTTTTTCCTTGTTTTAATTCTTGTGTTTACTTTAGACTTACTTCAATTTTTATATGTTATTTACATCTTTTATTATTATTATTTTTTTTTGTTTGATTTAGGTTTACTTTATTTATTTTTGTCTTTTATTTAAATCTTTTATTATTATTTTTTATATTCTTTGTTTTTTATTTTATTTAATATAATGTTCTTATCGCATGAGTTATTGTAGATTTTTTTTTTTTTGGTTTATTATTCTGTTTTAGTTTATTTAGTTTAGTCTTTCTTCATCTTAAATCTTTTATTATTATTTTTTATATTTTTTTATTTTTTACTTTACTTAATATAACGTTCTTATCACATGATTTTTAATTGTAGACTTTTTTTGGTTTATTATTCTGTTTTAGTTTAGTTTTTCTTCATTTTAATAGTAACAAAAATATTTTTCATAGGATGTATGATTTTTATTATTATTTATTATTAGTTTGTTCTCTTTTCTTATTCAACTTATTTTTGTGATAATAATAGATCTCTTATTCAACTTGTTTTTTAAGTAATAATAGATTTAGATGATAAGTACTAATAACTACACATAATTACTTCAATTTATCATTTTTTATATTTTGTTTTTCTAACTTAATATTACGACTTATTTTTTTCTACTATCATCTATTAGAATGTCATCTATTAGAATAGAATAGCTCACAAAATCTTAAAACAATATTTTATGTTTTAGGATATATACTTTTTAGATGATCAAATACACATAATTTATTTGATACACTATTTACTCCACATCATAAACATGGAGTTGTCTCCATTATAATTTTATACGTAATAAATTATTAATTGTATACTGGATAATTATATTATAATTTATGATCGGATGGGATAATGGGTAATTATATTATACCTTCGACTTTACTAGTCAAATAGCTGGGTCGAGGGGGGTCCCTTGTCCCACAAACAAGGGAGTCTCATACACTAATTTGGTATAGTGGTTTAGCCGTGACTTTAAAAATAGATTATTATTATTATTATTATTATAACGAATATCTAACTAATACTATGGATATCAATATTACCATTAACAATTATAGGTGAAAACAACTTCTTAACCATTAAGAACTATATATGTGACTAAACTTAATACGTAATCAGAATTTAAACAATTCACTTTATGTGACCAACATGTTCGTTGGTATATTACTCAACCCCTTAGATGTGCCTTCTTCTTATCAATTAGTGGACTTAATTCCATTAGTATATCGTCTAAAACAAATGGTGTATGGTACAATGAAATTGGTTGCATTATAGGTTAAATCAATGGATAATCAATATGGTGTGTCATGAAGATGGAATGAGAATGTATTATAATGATAATTAATATTTTTTTTTTACATAAATTTGATAGGAAATTTGGAGATTCATCATTTCTTTTACACATGGGTAAAATAAAATATAATTGTTAAACACGGGTGAAATAAAATATAATTGCTAATAAAATTATTATTTTTTAATATAATGATTAGTAAAATTATTAGTAAAATTGTTATTTTAAATAAAAATATTGAAAAAACATAGTCCAACAAGGTTAAAAAGTCTACTATTTACACTATGCAAATTAGTATTACAAATATCAACAACCATAAAGTTGAGGCTGAAACATACCACTATTGAAAATGCTGATTTACATACTTTCATAAATTTTTGAATGTAACAATTATGGGTGATAACAACTTCTTATGTTAGAATATTGAATTTGGTCGCTCAGTCAAACAACTATTGAACATGCTGATTTACAGACTTGAGTAAATGCTTGATTGAATAGAAACACTCAACAACTAATTAACAATTACATACCTTATTTACGAGTCGAATCCCTCTTTCTGTGCTTAAAATCCATATTCAGCCAGTTAAGACTGATTAGCATTAACGCAAACACAGTAAAATTTTATATAAATTATAATATATGAATTATTGCAAATATATAATGTTAGTTGAGGGAATTCCGCTCAGATGGAGTGCAATCGCTTTATATAGAACTGTGGGGTTTCGAACCCAAATCAGGAGCTGTTATGATAATCAACTTTCTGGTGCCTTGGCATTTGGCATATTGGTTGAGAGAAATCATGACTGCCACTGGGAGTATAGAGGCACTCAATGGCATTTTTAGAAAAGCTGAAGTTTTTTCTCTTTCTATTAGCTGTGAGTTTCATAGGCTCTTCTCTGTTAACAGGAGCGAGTTCAATACGCACCCATTTAGATAACATAAGGGATTCCACTACTATGTTTAATGTCCAGCAGTATGGTGCAAAAGCCGATGGCATCACAGAGTATAGCAAGGTGAGGTTGAGTTATATCAATGAAGTGAAATGAATAGTGACATATGTTATCTATGTTCTCTGTTATGTGGCTTTAACGATTTGATTTGTTCTTTGTTATATCCAGGCTTTTATGGACGCCTGGAATGCAGCCTGTTCTTCTATTCGATCATCTGTGGTCTCTATACCAAAACGAAAATTTCCAGTTTCTCCTGTTTCGTTTACAGGACCATGTAATACTGCTAATAGAACTGTGCAGGTAAGGTGCTAACATCCATTCCTTGGCATCAAGATCATGTGATTTAATTGTTTCTTTTTCTTTTGAGTGAAGAGAGTTTTGGCGGGGGACAGGGAACTGGAGACCTGATTGTACCAACGGACCATAGTTTATGGAAAGATTACAACAAATTCTGCGGACCAGGTCACGGAATCAGGTAAAGTTATTTGATAAAATTTCAATTGGAGAAAGTATTATTATTATTATTATTATTATTATTATTATTATTATTATTATTATTATTATTATTATTATTATTATTATTATTATTATTATTATTATTATTAGGAGTTGGTTAGCTTTTTTACTAAATGGTTTTTTTGGGAATTCGACTATATAAATTTACATTAATTACTATTTTTTCTTATTCAAAATTCATTTATAAATGCTTACAGAAATAATCACTCAAATCTATTAACCCAACGATTTTTTTGTTAAATTTCATAAATATATCCCCAGAAAAATCATCATTTCATAGAATCTTTAACCTACAACTTATTATGCAATCTGCTAGACTTTGAAAAATATCCATCTGATAATGGAGTCAGCGTCGTTGTAAATGCAGTTTACTTCAACGGCGGCACTGAGAATGGACTTAGGATCAAAACATTGCAGGGAGGGGAGAATGGACTTAGGATCAAAACATTGCAGGGAGGGAAGGGGTTCGGCAAGGGCTAAACAATTGAGAAAATACCAATGAACTTAATGAATCCAAGAATCCTTGACCATTATTACTGTCCACGGTATTATGCCCAGGTGCTAACTCATTCTAATCCTATCTGAACAGTTTCTGTGTTTTTTTAGTATCGATAAGAATAACACATTTTGCGTAACTAATATTGAATTATCATTAAGCAGTCAGCTTCTGTAAGCTTGATTGATATTTAGCCGTGCAGACATCTAATATTGTGAACCTTGGTAGTTTGTTGTACAAAAGCATAACTGGAACCATAGTAACAAAGGAAACTATTAATATGTCATGTAGTAATATCGTGCCTTGAGAAGGTATTTCCTGGTAGAAGAGTCTTGGTCAACTTGCATATACTAGAATCAGACTATGTTTATGTTTCTTCATCTAAGGTTTGTTCATAACTTCTTCTTGGGCTGCAACAACTTAGTTGTTCGACTAAGTTTATTATACTTAGTTTCCAATTATATGCAAGGAACAACATTTAATATATAAGACAACCATAATATACAATGTATATGAATGGGTGACATCCAAGCTAGGTGCCTAACATTTTATAATATATATATAAATGTTGCATGATACAATGGGGGAGTACGAGCGATTGCCTGCGGCTCAATTACATATGTACAAAGAACTAAGACAAAATGCATTCTCTCTAGACTGCCCAACAACCTTGTACAACCCAACCAGTCTTCTTGTTACTTATCCAATGCAAGTCTCTTGTGGTGCCCAAAACTTGAACTTGGTACAAGATTGCATAACAGTAAGTGATTCTTTTTTTTTTTTTATTCTCCTTAGCACTTTGAGGCATCCCAATATTTGTATGAGCTTCACTTTCCTTGCGAAGCCCATTCTATTCCAAGTTGGACCCAAATGCCATTGAGTCGACTTTCTCATATTTAGTGACTTGTTTGTCGGGTCTGCCCATGTTGTCCTGAGCCCACCCAATTCATCTTGTCCACCTAGGTCGTCTCATCCACCCAAGTCATTATGTCTCCCAAGTCATCTCAAGCCCACTAATGTCATCTTTTTTTGTCTGTCGTTTTGTTTAAACATGCCCAAGCATGCATAGCTACACCTAAGTGGGCCAATACATCTAATCCACCTCATTCCATTTGAAGGTAACTCTGTCCACTAGTCTCAACTTCTTAATAGTCCCAAGTGCACCCAACTCATCTCAGTCTACATGACTATGCACAATCAACCCGAGTTTGTCCAACTACACCCAAGGCATATGTTGAATTTGTTTCAGATGGATGCATGCCCAAGGGAGTAATCCCAACAAGTGCGACTCAAGATTACAATCTGTGGAAAATTTTTCCCAAAGGAACCTCAACCATCTATCACAACGACAAAGTGTGGAAAACCTAACTCCATTGATCTATATAAGTTTAGGAACCCAAATCAGCAATCCTTCTAATCCAACTTATTAATTCATCATGATAAGTGTGTTCTACAAACAAGGCTTCCTACAACAACCTCCTTTCCTCTAGCCAAGTCCTATCGAACTCGTTTGATGTGTCCAACTTGCCACTATGTGCAATGCACCCTATCTATCTACAAGTGCACCCATGTTCATCTATTGTCCGTCTTGCCAATGAGCTAAGATGTCCAACTATCTAAAGTGTGCCCTGCCTTGGGCCAATGCATCCAATTGTTTGAGGTGTGTCTTGCCAATAGGCCAAGGCATCTCAACCAATTCATCTAAGGAATAATTTTTCCAAGATGTCCATCTATGCTAGTCACTAACCATAAAAGTGATCGTGTGACGAAGGTGCCCAATGCCACTTTCGATGAGGGTATTACAATATCCAAGTAGAAGATGTGAACTTGAATTATTAAAATAATGATGTTTAATTTGTGTAAGAATGAAAAAGGACCTACTGTTAATTTTTTGAAGCCCCTTTAGTTTGTTAAGAAGTGAATGGGTCCACTTGATCCATAAATGAGGCACTTATATCCCACACCCTTCAGAAACAAATACCCTTTGCAGAATAAATTTCTTGTCTCCATATTGATATTGCACCAAGTGTTCAACCTTTAGAAGGGATACTAGGTCTCTGTCCACTGTCTTGTACAAGGACCTCTATATTTCTGGTGGGCACAACGCGTGTTCTATGTGCAACCTCAAATCCAAATTTCTTGGCTAGCTCCTTCACTTACATAACCTACATACAAGAATCCAAATGAATTTGCAATGAAAAATAAACCTTAGTTGTCAATATGTCGTTCAATGCTTGGTCTCTAGCTCCACTTGAAGTGGATTTCTCTATTCTCAAGATTGATCTCTAGAGATTTTGAACCGATTGAAATGCTAAGTGATGTTATTAACCTATCATATGGTGCTCTAATAGGCATCTTCAAACATTACTAGTCAAAAACTTGTGAAATTATTACAGATCATGTAAGTGAAAATTGCAAAGCATGGAAGCCTATAAATGTTGATTTCTTGACTTCTCTCTACTCTATGAATTTTCACTTCATTATTCTTTTCACTCTCACTTAGACTTGTGTAAGAGGATACAAGTGTGTTAGAGCTTAAAT
Organism: Picea engelmannii; assembly: GCA_009831015.1. Taxonomy (NCBI): domain Eukaryota; kingdom Viridiplantae; phylum Streptophyta; class Pinopsida; order Pinales; family Pinaceae; genus Picea; species Picea engelmannii. Next base: position 41,929 of record ML802958.1, read on the forward strand.
GAAAAGAGTACTAACTAGCTCTATGCACTCCTCCCTCCTTCCTCACACAAAAGACAACTAATGTAAACAAATGCTTATTGAAGGGGTGAGTTTCCTTTTCCAATTATAAGTCAATCCGAAATAAAGATAACACAACCTACAACACATATAAATCACCAAGTTGGTGTCTTCAAGATTCAATGTTGATCAACAAAATATGAAGAAGCTTGTTTTATTTGCAAGATAGAGCCAACAAAGAGATTACAAATACATGGTTGTTGTAGCACATTCCAATGTCAATTACATTAAGTTTATTTAGCTTGAATTGGATCCTGACATACTTGATTAATAAGAAATCTATTTGGAGCAAACTTGTTTATTAACGAGAAGAAAAAATGAATATGAGCAGAACATTGGCATTCCCCACACCATTTCCCAATCAAACTATCATATCTTCAAGTCAGCAAGCCAAAGGCCAATATTACAAGAAAATGAACCCAAGCAACTAGTCGTACAACCTCAAGGAGTAAGGAGACACCTAAACATGTTGTGTACAGTGTATTTCTTGTGGGGGGAAGAGGATATGCGCAACTAAGGAAAAAATGGACCAAGTAAAGAGAAATTCAACTCAGGGAATGAATTATTGTTCAAGGAAGTAGAAATTTACTCTAACAATGAAGAAATTGACTAGACTAGTGTTAATTCGACCAAGGGAAGGAAATTTTCATAGGGTGGAAGGAATTAACCCTAGGTAATTTCATACATCTCATACGGACATGTATGGCCCATGGGAAGCAAAAAAAATCCTACTAGGTATTAAATCACTCAAATGGTGAGAAAATTGGTCCAAAGAAATATGAATTTTCCCAAGCACTAAGTAATGAATCAAAGGGAGAGTGAAATTGTAGACTATGGAGGAGATTGAGTCTATAGGAAAGTGAAATTTACCCAACATATAGAATTAAACTACATTAGAAACTCCTACAAGATTGCAACAACCAAATAATGGTGTCCACTAATCTTCAATCTTATAAATCAACCAACGATGGAGGAAAGAGAGATGTTAGAATATCCATTTACTCACAAACTATTGCAAGTATGAATTAAGAATCCAACACTACATATATAAATGAAATGTTAGCTCACTAACACACACAATAACCACTAAAAATGCACATAGTAGATAAATGAAAACACATGGGAACATTATATACCCTAGAAACCCAAATGGGAAAATTAGCTTTGAATGGGGGCTAAGTATCTTCATTTCAACAATGTTCGGTACAATGATTCATGGTTTTTTATGCATTTTCGTGTATTGGATAAACAACCCCTTGAGAACGAGAGTGAAGGAGGAAATAGGGAGAGATAGGGGACAGGGGGGAGTCCAACAACCATGCCCCTTCACTTACCATTCCTCGGTCTTCTCTCTTATTTGTTTTTATTTTCATTTAATCATTTTTTTATTTTTTCCTCACTTTTTCCCATTCATCCTTACATTTGCTTTGTTTTACACTGTTTTGTTAGCATTAATTAAGTACCAAATTTCATTATAGGTATTGATTCTTACACCCGTTTGTATATTTGAATCCATTTTGGATCACACCTCACCATTAAGGGTATTTTTTGTCTCCAAAATCTTGAGGGAAACCATTATGGATCAATGTACCCTTTTATTTCTTCTCTAGAATGTAGCTTTGACTCTAGTTCTTAGCGACAACTCTAGCTCTAGCTTTGGCTCTGGCTCATGGCTCTTGCTACTTTCTTTGATTACTAGATGGCTCTAGATCTAGTTTTATCTCACTTGTTCCCACAACATAGAAGTCAACTCATTGACTCTCATCTCTGAGAAATCTCTATATCTGACCTGTGTACTCAACATTCATTCCCACATCTTTCTCAATATTGGAGATAGTGAATATTGGAAGTCATGAAGACAATTCAAATGATTGTATTCATGTTTAGTGTTACCCGAACATGCTACCATCACATATCAGTCTTACGAAAGGAAGTGTGGCTTTCCTTCTCTTGCTAGGATCATTTTTTCCCTGGCATGGAAATAACTATCTAATTCCTACATATTCTTGCAAATGTTTTGTGGATTTCTCAATAACTCCTCCAAAGGTCATTGACCTATGTGCACCAATCTATGACACAACTTCAATAACATATTCTTTTGATACAAGATTGAAAAAAATATTCAAATTTGGTTTCCCTTGGCATCAACCTATCGTTCTTCTTGTTGATCATGTAGATATCTTGAGATGCTATCTCTCCTTGGAAAAATTCTTCCCCTTAGACTATAGTTGGAGATAGTTTTTCTTCTTCAATCATCACTCTCCAAACTCTTCTCTTGGTTGTACAGTTTCTGGGGTAAACCTCCAGATGAAGTTGCCAACACTTTGCTTCCCAATGTCCACTTAACTTGTAGTGGAGGAAAAATTTCTTGGCACTATGGTATGGACTACTCAAGATAGTTATTTTCTTCTCATGCCTCTCAGTTTATTGTTGGAATAGTGAATCCCTCTATACATTCTTCCTCTGAAATCAATATGGCTTGTGGCATGCTCCTTGCTTCTTGCAATAGGATTCCTCATGATAGACTTTATTTCCATAACACAAGTATAGCTCCATGTAGCAAAAAATGGCAATGTTATGGCCCTTCTTCTTACAATACTGACTAAAAACGAATGTCTTATTTTATATAGACTTCCTGGTATTCTTCTTCTTCTTTCCCTAGCTGATATTCTTGTCACTTTATCCAGGTGTAGGTGTAGGATAAATTTATGTGCTATTTGCATCGCTTCCATCCTTAAATCTACCAGAAGATGGCTGAGGTGGTAGTGGGTTTCCACCTTCACTTATTGTTGTTTCTCCTTCTCAGAATGAACAGGAAAGTTCCATCATGTCTTTAGCATTTAAAAAAATGGTCTTCACGACCATGAGATTTTATATTCTAGCATCAAATCCTAGGCCTTCACACTTGACCCTCAATATAAATAATATGAGGCTCAATATTGCTTGTCTTTTCCTGCCTAGCCCATTTTCCTTAGGAGCATAGAACCAATGCCTATGGTATTCTTTTCAAATTCAACAAAATTCTCTTGAGAGAAATCTAAGGAAAGTGAGCTTCCCAAATTTCTCTTCATCATAGTTCTGGCTTGGGAGGTAGCAATGGAAGATTGACTTTCTTCTTTATGCTCTTTGAAAGCTACTTGGAGCCCTGCCAAGGCCTCCTTTTCCAACTCTTGTTGCAGTTGCACCATCATCTGTATGATCCTATCCTATTACAAGCTATCCCTTTGGATGATATCCTCACCGAGGTGTACAAGCTTCATTCTATGCTTGTCTCAATCTATAATGACTATAATAAGGGGGTCTTGTCATTCTTCAAACTTATTCTTTAGTAATGCTAGTATTATGATACAGGTCTCAATTTGCTTCTCCATCTCTTCCATCCTCGTGTTGAACATATGGAACTTCTCCTTCAAGAGTTCATTTTCTTCTTGAAGATAAGCATTTTCCCCCCTAATTCTTCCAATGTTTCTCTACTTTCTTTACCCATGTTGAGGTCTGCAACATTCTCTTCAAATTTATAGAATTTTTCATCGTCAAAGATGCAACGCATCTAATACCATATTATCTATAAATGAGAGACTTATGGCCTAGTTTATTTGCCAATGTATTCCCTATGTGGAATAAGTTTAATGTCTTTGTCTTAGTCTTGCACCAAGTGTTCTACCTTTAGAAAAGATACTAGGTCTCCATCCTCTTCCCTATACAAGGACTTCTATAGTTATTATGGCTACAAGGCGCGTTCTTTGTGCAACCTATGCTCTTGATTTTTTGGTTGGCTCCCTCACTTACATAACTTTCACAAAACAATCTAGATGGTTATGCAATGAAAAATAAACCTTAGTTGTCAATGTGCCAATAAAAGCTAGGTCTCTAGTTCTGTTTGAAGTGGAGTTCTCTATTCTCGAGATTTCTCTCCAAGGATTTTGAGGTCATTGCAATGATAAGCAATGTTGTTAACCTGCCATGATATTCTCCAATAGGAATCTTCAACCCTTATCAATCAAGAAATTGTGAGGTTATTACAAAGCCTGTAAGTGAAACTTCCGAAGCAAGGAAGCCTATAAATCTTGATTTCTTGGATTCTCTCTACTATGTGACTTTTCACCTCATTCTTCTTTGTGCTCTCTCTTAGACTTGTGTATGTTGATACCTACACATTAGAGCTTATGAAAAGAGTACTAGCTAGCTATGCACACTTCTCCCTCCTTCCTCACAAAAGACAACTAATGTAAACAAATTCTTATTGAAAGAGTGTATTTCATTTTCCAATTCTAAGTCAATCTAATAGTAGGATAACACACCCTCCAATGCATATAAAAAAATGATTCATTGTCTTCAAGCTTCAACATCATTCAACAAAGATGAAGGAGATTGTTTTATTTTCAAAGCATAGTCAAGAAAGAGATTATGAATACAAGCTTACTATATCACATTCCAATACCAGTTACATTGAGTTTCTTTAGCCTAGATTGGATCATCACGCACTTAATTAATAAGCAATCTAATTGGAGAAATATTATTCTTAATGAGAAGATAAAATGCATATCAGTAGAAAGATGTCATTTCCCACGCCATTTCTGAATAAAATGATCTATTTGAGATTTTGCAAGAAAAAGGAAAATCTTACAACAAAATGTGTCCAGGAATCTAGTCATGCAACCTCAAGGAGCAAGGAGCCACCCAAACACATTTTGTATTGCATGTACAACTTATGGGGAGGAGAGGAAATGCCCAACTAAGGAAAATTTGGCCTAAGCAGAGAGTAATTTGACTCAAGGAGTGATGTACCATTTAGGGAGGAAGAAATTTGCTCCAACAATGAATAAATCAACCAAACTAGTGTTAATTCGATCCATGCAAGGAAATTGGCTCAAGGTTGAAGGAATTTACCTGGGTAAGTGCATATGGATTACACAAACTATATGGCCTGTGGGAAACAACCAACATCCCAGTAGGTATGAAATTGTCGAGTTGATGAAGAAATTGGTTGAATGAAATATGATTTTTCCCAAGCACTAATTAATGGCTCAAAGGGAGAGTGAAGTTAGAAATTATGGGGGAGATTGAGCCTATAGGAAATATAAATTTACCCAACAACTAGAATTAAACCACATTAGAAAATCCTACAAGATTGCAACAAGCAAATAACAGTGTCCATTGATCTCCAAACTCAAAAATCAACCAATGGTGGAGGAAAGATAGTTGTTAGAATATCCATTTATTCAAACTACTGCAAGTATAAATGAATACTCCAACACTATAGAGATAAATGAAATCATATATCAATAAAAAATACAACAACAATTAAAAATGCACACAGTTGATAAGTGAAAACACATGGGGACATTATTTACCTTGGAAACCCAAATGTGAAAACCAACTCTGAATGAGGGCTTGATCTCTTCATTTTGGTGATCTATGGTACAATCTTTCATGGCTATCTATGCATGCTCCTCTATTGGCCAAAATACCCCTTGGTAATGAGAGTGAAGGAGAAAATAGGGAGATTTGGGGGGTACAGGGGGAGCCAACAACCATGCCCCTTCACTTTCCATTCCTTAGTCTTCTCTCCTATTGGTTTTTCTTTTCATTTAATTGTTCCTTTTACTTTTGTCACATTCATCCTTATACTTACCTTGTTTTACAATGTTTACTTAACATTTTTTTAATTACCGATTTGTATTGTAGGTACCAAGTCTTCTGAATTGGATTATAGGTACTAAGTCTTAGATCCATTTATTTGTTGGAATCCATTTAGGATCACTACTAAATACCAACTCTAATATGTTGGCTTTTGCATTCAAGATCTTTCCATTTAAATTTGGTTTCTTGTTATGGGTTTTTCTTTGGTGATCTTGTAAGTTGAATTCATTTAAATTTGGTTTCTTGTTATGGGTTTTTCTTTGGTGATCTTGTAAGTTGAATTTGGTTTCTTGCGAGAAGCTTCCTACGTTTCACTATTGTGTATTGAATGCTTGAGAATTTTAATGGTTATGCCAAACACATTGCACTTATTAAACATATACATCAGCCATAATATTTTGTATTTTAAGGATTGTCCTGATAATTAAAGATACACTAGAGGTAACAAAATTATGTATTTTAATGATTCTCTTGATCATTCTAACACATTTTCCATTTATATTAGACAAAAGTGATAAGATGTGGAACTTGACATCAGTTACATATTGCAAAAAAAAATTATAACAAAAAAGTGAAACTTGTCGAGCCATGAAAATTGTAACCATGATACTTCATGTTTAAGAAAGAATAACTTTGTAGAGAAATATAAATAGATAATAAAACAATATTTTTATGGAGGACATTCCAAATATATTGTAACATGTGAACAATGCACATTTAAAAGAACTATCTCATACTTTTTTATGTGAAAATAAAATAACCATACCAACCATCCAAACTCTTAACTAACTTGTTTAAGGAAATGTTTGATCTTTCTTAATAGTTTCCTAATACTAACTTTATCCATATTCAAATGTTTTTTTAAAAAAAGAATGTAAAACAATTGAAATCATAAGTATAATGATAATTTTGACCAGACTTTCAATACCAACCAAAAATAATTCTTTAGGATACCTTCTACATATTTTAAATATGCAAAAGTTTGAATTTAATTTGATTAGGCTCTCAATACAACACACACAAAAAAATCTTATAAGTTACTTTATGCATGTTTTAAATATATATGAATTTGAATTGAATTTCATCATAACCATATATTAATTTGTGATAAATTCATATAATGGCAATGTTTTGAAGATAATTTTTTTATATATTAAAAAAAACTTTGGAGTTAATACATATTTTTACATTATAAGAGAAAAATATACATTATTTTACATTTTTTTATAAACAAAAAAATAAGATAAAAAAAATAATTACAAACAAGAAAAAAAAATAATAAATAATATAATAAAACAATCATTTAAATAAAACATATAAAAAATACAAATATAATTAAAAAAAAAATTATCTCATAAATCTTATAAAATCTACATCCCATATAAATAAAAATATTATTGCAAGTTAAAATTTGCAATAATAATATACTTTGAATATCCAAAGTACTAATAATTAATGATTACAATGATAATCATTTCATCTCTAAAGTTGAATATAATGGAAATAAACTTACTAGGTCTGATGCAAAAACTATGTCCACTATAGATGACATAGGCATTAGTCATACTAGCAATAATCGACTTAGCGCTAAGCCATTTTGATTCTTAATATCATAATGTTAGAAAATAGTTATTTTCAATTAGATTAGAATTGACAAATTATTTTTAATATTTCATATTTCATTATCACTCTAATATTTATCTTTAAACTTCATGTTGAATGGATATTAAAAATTTGATTATATTCTTTTATTTTTCATTCATTAGTTAATATAAACCTCAAAATATCTAACCTAACTCATTGTGCCCATTTTGACTTGTCATCGTCGAAACCATCCATCTTTTTCAACTTCAACATTTTATAACTAGCACAGCCGCTAACTTGCGGCTGGTGAACGCCGAAAGGCGGCTGTGCGAATACCCGAAACGTTAAAAAGGTGGCTATGAGAACCTGTGCGAATATCCGAAACATCAAAAGGCGGCTGTGCAAATAACTTTGTGAATACTTGAAACGCTTGAATACTTGAAACGCCTTACTGCCGGGTCCAACACCCACGCGGCTATAAGTATCCGTCCAGTAACAGTAATTTAGTAAATTGTGGCCAGCTTAATAGATTATCTTAATTTTTTAATCTGATTTAGTAAATGTAAAAAAGTAAACACATAAACGGACGTCTTTATAAATGAGTGGAAGTTAATTTATTAAAATCTCATCCATTGATTAGAGAGGACGACTAAGAATATGCCAGCATCTTCAATTGCCAACCCTAGGATTGAAATTTATGATTAAAAGGTGATTAATTCTGCACATTGTCAATAGGTATACGCCTTTAGGCGTAATTATATTCTAAACATTTAGTAATGCATTATAAATTTATAAAATATTTTTGGAATTTCTATTACACTTTTAATTAATATCAATAATATTATTAACAATGATGAGTGAGGACAATTAGAGTGAGTCTAATGATTAATAACATGTGTTTTTCTTTAAAAGATCAAATTCATAAATTTTTGATATATCTTACTTGAACTTAATACCCATAATTTAATATATATATATAGATGAGGTGGCTTACAACATTAATGTTGATCTCTAAACATAGAATTATTGAACATGCTGATTTACAGAATTTCATAAATTCTAGAATGGATACAACAAATTAACAATCAAATACCTTATTTAGAAGTCAAATCCCTCTTTTTGTGCTTTAAATCTATATTCAGCATTAGCATTAAAGGAAACGGCCTGAAATTGCTTGATAAATTATAGTCTCTGCATTATAACTGATATATGGAGTTAGTTGAGATAATTCCGTAGTGCAATAGCTTTATACAGAACAGTGGGGTTTCAAACCCAAATCAAGAGTTGTTATGAAAAATACCATTCCAGTGCCTTTGAATTTAGCATATTGGTGAAGAGGACTGGAGTATAGAGGCATTCAATTGCTTTTTAACAAAAGATGAAGTTTTTTCTCTTTCTACTAGCTATGAGTTTCACGGCCTCTTCTCTGTTGCCAGGATCGAGTTCAATACGCACCCATCTAGATAACATAATGGATTCCAGTACTATCTTTAATGTTCAGCAGTATGGTGCAACAGCTGATGGCAACACAGAGAATAGCCAGGTCAGGTTCACTGATATCA
>ML802958.1:52072-62179 GCA_009831015.1 Picea engelmannii
AATCATCGACCAAAATTACTGTCCACATTGTTCTTCCCAGGTGCTAAGTCGTTCTAATCCTATCTGAACAGCTGCTGTGTTTTTTTAAGAATATCATTTTTTTTCATAGTTAATATTGAAGCATCATTAACCCATGAAGTATTCTAATTAATATTGCTGTTTATATTGCCTTTGGGGTGTAGAAAGATGAATCTAATCAGAATGTGAAGATTAGTAACGTGTTGTACAAAAACATAACTGGAACCTCAGCAACACAGGCAGCCATTAATTTGGAATGCAGTAATAGCGCTCCATGTGAAGGTATCGATTTAGAAGATGTGAATTTGACTTATGTAAATAATGAAGCTCAATCTGTGTGTGAGAATGTCGAAGGGATAATTACTAATTCTGTAAATCCCCCCTTAAATTGCCAAGCCCTCTCTTGATTTGTAAGAGGTGAATGAGTCCTCTGAATGCCATCTCTAGCATCTTAGTTTTCACATCGACAATCTGTCTTAATCTGAGTTTGGTTTCTCGTTATGGGCTCTGTTAGGGTGACCTTGTAATCTGAATTTGGTTTCTTTCTAAGGAGCTTCCTACGTTTCACTCTCGTGTATTGAATGTTTGAGAATTTTAATTGTTATACATAAAAAAAATATTTACTTTGTTAACGTATATGTTTTTATGTTAGAGAAGAAAAACTTAAGAAACATATTTACAGTGTCAACTCGTATAAACATAAAAAATAAATTGTAAAAAAGGTGAAATTGAAGATGAGATATATAGGATTTCACATTTTTCTATAAATAAATAAATAAGTATAAAACCAAAGTATTTAATTAGAAATTCTATTAAAAATGAATATATAACATCTTGGAAGATCATTGAGATAAGGGATATCAAAGTTGCACATATAATTTTTTGTAATTATGTTATCTTATATATACTGCTATAAAGTTTATCTCATATATCCTGCTATAAAGTTGAGAGCAAATGTGAGTAAAAATATTTTATTTTATTTTATATAAAATTTTGTTTATTAAATTTTTCAATATTGATGGACATTGAATTTTTTTAATTATTAATTTATAAATATAACAAAGTAATATGTTTAATGATCATGATTAGATTCAAATATTCTTCACAATATTATTTCTCAGATTAAATATAGTGGAAACACAATTTATAAACATTATTAAAAATGAATATATAACATCTTGGAAGATTATTGAGATAAAGATATCAAAGTTTGCATATATAAATTTTTGTAATTATTTTATCTTATAGATCTTATAAAATTTACATGGAATGTGAATAAAAATATTCTATTCTATTTTATATAAAATTTTGTAAATTAAACTTTTAAATATTGATAGACATTGAATTTTTGTAATTGTTAATTTGTAAACATAACAAAGTACTATGTTTAATGATTATGATCAGATTCAAATATTCTTTGCACTATCATTTCTAAGGTTAAATATAGTGGAAACACAATTTATAGGTTTGAAGTCATGAAAAGGTATTGAATGTTTCATCCTCAACTTACATTGTATAACAAATTTTATATATTCTCTCATCCCAAAGTGTTTGTGGGTTGCTATTAACTTTTAAAATCATAATGTTGGAAAAGTAATTCTTCTCAATCAAATTAGGATTGATAAAGGGGTGAGTGCAAGCTAATGGTGATCTAGTAGTAACAATGAAAAAAAAACATGTTAACTTGAAGGGATGATTAGAGGTACTTTCACAATGAATATGAATATGGTCTGAAAAGATTATATGTAGGAAATTGAATTACCTTTCCTAATATGTAATTTTTAATTTTAGAATTTGTGTATGACAAGATGAAATTTGAGTTTTTCTAATCGTAGTATGTTATTTTTCATGCAAAATATAATGCATATGTTCCTATTAGTGAAAATGTTGAAAAAATTTATAGAATTGTAGAGAACATATTGTTCTTTTGCATGGTTGTTTTTTTCAAAATTGATTATGTTAATTCTATATATTTATTTAAATTATGAAATCCATTACATCCTCGAAATTACAAGGTTATGCATTAGTGAACGGTATGAGAGTCCTATCATAGTTTTTTAGGGTCCTAACCTGCCCAACCCCTCAAGTAGATAGAATAATATGTTTCCTACGTAACAAAGACCGACATTAGTAAATAAGGCCTATGTAATAATCTAAACATGTCTAATGTAAGAAGACTTAATAGAATCTTTTGATTATGGAAATATCTTCCTCTAGAATATTTTCTACAAGATTGAAATTATATAAATAGGAGTAGCAAGCATGGAAGAGTTTTTTCTTGAGAATCAGTTTGTATTTAAGTTATGCTCTACTAGAGGTTTCCCCCTCGAAGAGGAAAGTGAACCTGTCTTTCTATATAATAAAGATATCATTTCTTGAATCAATTGTGTCATTGTGCTCTATATTTTTCTCTTTCTAGTGATACTTGTTATAACAATTATGTTTCTTTTCTTCATAATACATCTCATACCTTACAAGTGGTATTAGAGCACTTTCCTCTACAAAATTTTAGACAAGAAAAATTCAAGGTAAATACATGTACTACTCACATTTTTAAAACATAATGATCTAGCGTTCAACAAGTGAAACTTTGGTTGGGGAGGAATACACGCAAGAAATATAGTCGGTTTCATAGGTTACTTGAAACACATTATTTAACCTTGTTGGAAACCTCTATAACCATTGTTGTTACCCCTTCAAGCAGTAATGCATTACTTAGTACTTGTACTTGACCATTCACTCTGACGTACCCTTGAGTATATAGGCAGTACAATAGGTCTCCAAAACCAACTATAGATCATCTTATCATCCACCTGACTACTATAGTGTCACTAAGAACAACACTCGAGAAGACTACTATTGTGTACCTCGGTAATTGGGTAGTACGGATAAGGGTATGGTTGAACCTCCTTGCTTGGTGCCATGAGATATTGGGTCGAGTACTATTGTTGTAACCCACTGATATATTAGAGAGTTATAGCATAGGGTAAACACTTTTCTGTAGGAACCCTCAAAACCCTAACCCTTGTTTCCAAAATAAAATAGAATAGACATTGAGGGGAAATTTTGTAGCTCAACCATGCCTCCTAAATCCAGGTTGCAAAATCACTACATATTTTTAACTACTAAAAATTTGGGCATTTGGTCAGTGCAGTATTATTCAAAACAGAGTATATATTCGTAGGAATAAAAAAAAGAAGAAAAAAAGAGTATAGTGGTCCAATCGACACCTTTATTTGGGACCTGGCCCACTAGATTCCTCTCGTCTCCCTGATCGTAGTGCTACCTATCACTTATAATCATTTTTTTTAGTCTCACTGACCCTTCTTGACACCCTTATTTGGGACCTATTCCATTGGCTTCATCTCTTTGCATTGACTTTCATGGTACCCCTCACCCATAACCTCTTTCTATGTAGACCCACCTACCTACTTCATGTCTTCTTACCTCTTAAATGTCCCATGCACACAACCAAGCACTTGACAACAACATCATTTCCTTCCAAAACAACATCAACCAAAATAAGACTCACATCCAAAACATCATTTCTAAAGTTTCTTCCCTCACTTCCAAATTTGAGAACCTCTCTAATGACGTGAAAAGTGACATCGCACATCTAAAAAATGGATGCTCCAATTCCATGGCCCTACCTCCTATGACCAACCTTCACACCTAGAAGGCATTGACTCCTCCCATACCTTGGTGTTTCATTTAAACCCCCTTCATCGTGAACTTTGTAGATTCCAAAGTTGAAGTGAATAAATTTGATGGCTTGGATCCCATAGGTTGGGTCACTCAAATGGAACATTATTTCTCCTTGCATGGAGTTACTAATGATTTGGAAAAACTTCATATTAGTGTTATTTATTTGGATCTGGAATGTTGGAAATAGTGGAAATGGAATAAAAATTCATGCCAAGGGTATTTTTCTTGCACCGGGTCTCTTTCATACCTTTATGAACACTTTAACACTCACACACATCATTTGGGTCATTTGACCAAGCTAAAACAATGAAGCAGAATGAAAGAATATGTAGTCTCTTTTGAGAAATTAGTGTTCCAAACAGATGGCATGCCTCACACCTTATTCCCTGAATTCTTTGTTAGTGTCCTAAAGGATGAAATTTTATCCCATGTCCTAACGGTTTTCCCCCAAACTTGGCTTGAAGCTACTCACCATGCCAAGGAATCCCAACGGGCAATATCTTCCCAAAATAGAAAACCATCCTTCACATCTCACCCAACAGGTAGTATCTTCCACACATCTCGCCCCTCCTTCCACTCCTCTCAATATCCACAAATCAACTAGGATAGAAATGGTTGAATGTCGACTTAAATGTATTTGTTATAACTGTGATGAAAAATATTTTCTGAGGCAAAAGTGTAAGGAACAAAAGATTTTTATGGCCATTTCTGGGGAATTTTATGAAGAGGATGTCGATGTTTCCCATTCTGATGATCTACCCCAATCATATGACAATACACTACCCTCTGATCCACCTGAAGTTGAACCACTTATCTTGTTGAATGCTCTCACCACTACAAGGAAAAGACCTTGTAGCGGAGGTTTTTGGTGTTACAAAATTGGAAACAAAATTCAAAAAAACCTCCGCTAAAACATTTTTTTGGGTAGTGGATGTTTTTGCGGACATTATAGCAGAACTTCATTATAACTAAAAAAATCTAGGAGGCCATAGGTTTTAGCAGATATTTTTCTAGGGGGTGCGCTTCATGGTGTATACACACCAATGCGTTCTCAAACTTAAAGCACTGGGGCAGTCAATACAAACATTACCATTGCATGAAATTTAGAATGCACCGATGCGAAAGTATGATACAGAAGCACTGGTGCTCCTTTTTAATTAAATGCACTGGAAGGCCGATTTTTATTATTCTAACCGTTGTTGTTAAAATAGTTTTACGATCGATGTTGGTTCATTGTATTACAACACCGGTACACATTTTATTACAACAACAATGCTTTTTAGCATTAAATACACTGATTTTCATTTTCTCTTTTTAGAAACATCGACCTATGACAATGCAATTATTGTTATTTTTAATTCCATTCTTCATAAAAAAATTGACATATATCTTATAATAGTGTTCATATAAATTAAATTTTAAGTAGTGCATCTCAATAGGATGTTTGAATTAATTTGTTATATCATCAAATTTCTCATCTCTTCATTATAATATTTAATCATCCATAGATTTAATGAGTGATGTAACATTTCACAATGACATTGGACAACAAAATAGAATGAAATAAAAAATATTTTATTATATATGAATCTCTTTTTCATACAAAATGGGACACTTATGGTAACCCCTTGTCTTTCAATTGGGACACTATGTCCATTACATTAAACAAAATGTCTTATTTTCACAGACAATTATTTCAAAAAATACAACAACGTGCATTGATATCCAAATATATTGATAATCATTCTTCGATGGAATTGTTGTCAGTGCTCGAGCTACTTCCACAACTTTGATTAATTGGTTGAATGTTTTGTTGATTGCCTCGATTTTTTTCCTCTTCTTCAAGTTCCATCTAAAAAAATAAAAATAAAGTGTAATGAGTGTATCTGCATTGGTGAGAATAATGAAAATTGAAATAAATAATATACATGAATATAAATTGAAAAGTGACATACCATAGAAATAATTGAGTCTTGAATGGTACAGATTCTTTCAAAACCAAATCTCGTGCCTTCTGTCAACAACTCCTCTATTGGCACATTTCCATACTTTGTTTCCTGCAAGTTGGTGCATTATAGTCAAATCGATGCACCAATAACTAGAACTCATTTAAAAAAAAATGTGACAGGGTCGACATGGTTTGGATCCGATGCAATAAGTGGTTTTCTTCCATCACATGCCAAACACCTTATAGATAGAAACACAAACCCATTAAATCTAAAATTATTAAAATGAAAAGCCCTAATTGTGAAGTGATAGAGGGATTTAAACACTAAAGTGAAATTTTGGAGTCATATAAGCAAAAAGAAGCAAGGGTTTAAGGTAAGTACGATTTTTTTTTCTTGGATTTTAATTAAATCTAAATAGGGATAGAAATTGTAAAAAAAATTATTATTAAAATCAACAGTAAAATTCAAAAATTTTACTATGCGGGGTTTTGAGTGAATCAAAATACCCTTCAAATTTTGATCTTTTGAATACTTTCATTTCTCCAAAAGGGTTTTGACTGAATTGCCATACCCTTGAAATTTTGATCTTCTAAATAATTATGTTGTTCTGAAGTATTCTATTGCTCCACAATGCTCCCCAATATGTCTCTCTTGCAAATCTCTCCCTTGTAAATTTTGGAAAAATAATGAAAAAGTGAATAGATTCTTACTATTTAAAGGACTTTATGAAATTAGATTTTTGAAAAATAAATTCCCTCTCATTTTTCAATTGTAAAAAAACAAAGTCACATTTTTTTTAAAGTTTTTCGAAACATAGGTGTGTTTATTAATATAACACACCAGTGCATTTGTTTATACAAAGCACCAATGCGCTGAATATTTTTTGAGCACCTATGTCATATAATTCTTTTTATTTATTTGAAATATTGAGAACCGGTGTGGTTAGTAATTAAACTCCATAGTGTTTTATATTGTTATAGACACACCGATGCATTTTGTTTAAACAAGAGCGTCGTTATGCTTTAAACATTATCTGAATTTTTATTTTCACATAAATAGTATATTCATATTAAATTATCTTTTAGGATGCATCCACATGACTTGCAGTACTTCATAGTATACATTTTCTGCTTAAAGTCACCTTATTCTTAAAACTTTATTGCTGATTTTGCTCAAATGCAGGAAGAAAAACTTATAATATCAAATGGCCAATTCTTGAAATTTCATCCCGTTCCATATTGCTCAAAGTCCATTGCGGAGTTCTCCATTTCCATCTCCATTAAGTTCATATTTTATTTATATTTCGGTTATCTAATTGAATTTATTTATTTTATCCATGTCAATATGAATAAAAATGTATCCAAATTTGTAGGATCCTAACTAGAATCAAGTTCATATTCAAAATGTGGGCATGACAGGTACCATAAATCAAATAAAAAGTTTAAATCACATGGTCCTCCTCATAATATATTGAGGCACATGCCTATAATCTCAAGGATTCAAAGGCTCTTTCGTTGCAAATAATTAGCTATGGTGCAGGGATGGCATGCCTCTGATACAAGTGATTTGAGAGTTATGTGAATCCCAACAAATTCAATAGACATGAATCATATATAGGATACATGGCCCAAAAAATTCAAGGATGAAGTACGAAGTCTATGACTCAACATAGTCAAGGATGGCGTCAACCCATATTCCCTCCAAAACACCAACTATTCTATTTGGTCTGTAGTAGTGATCAATAACAATATCCACCCATCTTTGTCTGTGAAGAATGAACATCTTATGTTGGCTCTTATAGTCCATGGTATAAGACAAGTGAAGAATACAGATGTCTACCTACAACCATTGGTAGATGAATTGAAGGAATTATGGGAAGGGATACATGTATACGATGTATCAAGACCCATCACAACATAGAGGAGTTTTATGTTGTATGGAATATGTGCTTACACCACACATGATTATCTAGGATTAAAAGTTTTCTCTGGTAAATTCCATTTTTATTGATTTTTTATATATGTAAGAATATTTTTTGGCATATTTAATTCGTTGTGATTGTTCTGATCTTCAACATTAATGTGCTCTATATACATTAATAATTTTTCAGGCCTTGCAAAAAAAGGGTATCATGGATGTAAATGTTTTGGACCTTCTCTGAAGGCTAGGTGGTCAAACCACCTACAAAAGCCAGTGGACGACTGCTCCAAGGTAGTCATCCCACAAAAATACCCTTACAGAAGAGCAACATCCACTTTCAATGGTAAACCAAAGAGAACCCAAATGCTTGCAATAATGACACAAGTATAATGGCTCAGAGTATATGAGAGAGATAAGGAGAAGGAGATTACATAAATGTTTGATTCAAATAGGGAGCCTATCTTCGATGATCTAGAATTCTTCGACACCTATGTTGAGAAATTTTTTGTTTGGATGAAAAGGAAATCTGTCTTTTATGAGCTCCCATATTGGGAGCATCTTAAGATTGCCCACTTACTATACCCCATGCATATATTTAAAAAAAAATCATCTTCTTTATAGAGGAACATATCATCAAAATAAAGTGACACATTGGTTGTTAGGAGAGATCTTATTTCTTCAAAAACTAAAAAGAAACATTGGCCAAGACAAGAAAGTAGAGGAGAGGTTGATCCCTCTTGGTCTTTCAAAGAAGGCGATGTCCCATGGATTTTGAAGAAAGATGATCTTTCTTTTACAAAGGAATTTATATTTGGTTTGAAGGTGTCTTATTTATATGGGTCTTCACTACGGTGCAGCTTCACTGTGGAATACCATTTGTCGGGGTTGAAATCACATGACCATTTGAACCTTCTAAGAGTATGTATGTCAAAAACATGATTTTATTGTTTTTTTTAATTTGTATGCCATGGGATAAAACATATTTAATTTGTATGTGTTTAATTTGTAGTGCCATTATCCTCTACTCGTGCATGGGTGTGTGAACTGTGACTTCCCTCAGGACCTATGACATGCCATATCTAAATTATCTTCAATTGTACGTTTGATCACATCAAAGGAGATTCATATTGCTAGAATTACATGGTGGTGTCAAGAGATAGATGAGATTGTTTGTATGTTTGAGAAGGAATTATCGACAAGTTTCATGGACTTGCAGGTTCATCTTCTAATTCACCTAGTATATGAGGTTGAATTAGTTTGAGTGGCCTCCTATCATTGAATGTTCTTCTTAGAGAGGTACATGAATAAATTGAAAGGATTTGTTCGACAAAGGGAAAAACCAAAGGGGTCCATAGCAGAGGGTTACATATCATATGAGTCTTTCTATTATTCCAATGAGTATGTCAAGAAAATTGTAACGAACCGAGTCATTACGACAACCATTCTAGTAACAGGTGCAAAATTTTTTTTTTTTTTTTTTAGAAGTGTGTGTGTGTGTGTATGTACAAGGAAACAACTACAGTCTACTCGACTTTGCGTCGCCACCCGACGACGATACGATGCAACCATGATGAACATAATAATATGACCAGGACGCACAATACGTAACCACAGGCATAAATGATGATCACACGACAAGCAACAAGACTCAACACGAGGTTCAGCAAAAGAACGTTGAACGCCTCAACGAGAACCATCACAAACACAACCATCGGCAGAGGTGCACAACGCAGACACTCAGCGAAAAGTAAAACTGACCACTATATACGACTGACCTCCCGCCCGTCCTACCCTGCAAGGTTAGGAACTCCAAGACACATAATCAACGCTCAAGCCCGGTTTCCCATCGTCTTTCACCATTTAAGGTCTCAGGGCTGGCGACTGTTCTGAGGAACATGGAGGTGTCTACATCCCACCCAAGACAACAGACCAAGCAACCAACTGACCACAATCAAGTACAACAAAATAAGGAGAACAAAAATTCGCCCCTTACGGAAGGTGCGTGACACAGACTCTGACAGCGACCACTCAAGATCGATGTTATCTAACAGCACAACCACCCTATTATACTATCTGGGGGTAATTTGCAGCAAGTAAATCCAAGGTAACGCACCACACAAGTTATTAATCAATAATTTAGGGGTTACAATATCACTGTCATGAAACATTATCTATCTACCATTTATCACACAATCTGGACCATGACTTTACAGTTGCGCTAGCTCCTACATGCTACAACCACCAATTCTAATAACCTTCTCAAGATGAAACATTTAATTCCAACACGAGGAACCCTCATGCCACGTCATTATAATCATAAATCTAAATGGTAAAGCAAATTACTACTATATTCAAAGGAGACATCCTAGTTAAAATAACACTGTATCATCTTAGTTTAAATGGCCATATATAAAACACTGGAATTTTAACATGATACTCTAGTAAAGGGAAAATGTTGGTAGTGATAACTCTCATCATTAATAATAACCTGATTCAAGATAAACATTAAATTCAA
>ML802958.1:76259-116847 GCA_009831015.1 Picea engelmannii
GCGGACTTGTAATTCTTTGCGCGACGTGCCCTTCAGGATGCACCTCGTGCTCCAAGGGTGCCACTCGCTGGCTTGACGGATTGGTAGACTCTAAAACCCCTGGAGTCAACACTCCGCCAGGTGAATCTTGTGGGAGACTAAGGTCTCTAAGGAATAAGGCCCCCTCCTTATTGCACGCCCCTTAGAATCATCGTGAGCCACTGTCGCAGTCTGCCCTCACGGCATCGTGGATCCCCTCAAACTAGGTAATCGTTAACCTACAGTTCGAGCCACGGCGGGAGTGCTAGTAGGCTGTGGCAGGGCTGCTTTCCACACCTCTCCCTCAATCTCTCTAGATCTCATGTGTGGCCCCTCTACTCCATATGTGAGTCCAGTCGGCAAGCTATCATCAGCCTGCATCATCAACCATCATATCAGATCATGTCAACAACATATCATATAATCAATAGTACATCATCAAAACGAAACAATATCATCATAAATGAAACAACTCAAATACCCCACTCCCTGACTCAATCCGGAGTCCAAGGGAGTTCTACCGATGCCTCTGCATCCTCAAGGTCCGAAACCCTGCACACTCAACGAAACTGAGTCAGCAGCACCTGTCTACATCAAAGTAGTAAAAACATCATGTCATATAACTTAACGCATCATAATGAGAGAAAAAGTTTTATCATCATAAAATCTGGATCACTTGCGAGCAAGTGTCCTCAAATAATAAGTTTGGTAAGTGCGCCAGAGCAGGATGTTACAAAAATTGACAACACACCAGGCACAATGATTTGGGATGATGCAAGGGATGAAGACAAAAGAGAAGGGGATCTTCTCCAAATGAATGGAAAAAGACATTTGATAAAGAGTAAGTGACTTAACGTTTGTCAAAATTATACATAGTAACTATTCAAAATGAAATTCATAATGTATATTTTGATCTCATATGTACTATATGTCGATTTCATTTCATGAACATATACATCATTAAACTCATAAATTGGTTCCACCAATAAATTCATTCTTTACCATTAGGAGGGAACATGATTGTGGGTTGCATTGTACAAACATAAGAGGAGGAAATGGGACAATGACATGAAATAATTCAGACGGTTGAATTGTAGAATCATGCCTTAGCTTGATAATTTAAAAGAAAATATGCCAATGATATGCCCCAACAGTCAGTTGGATGGTTGACCAAGTCAAAGAGAAATATGGTGCATCTAGTCGTTACCCATGTGTTGAAGAGGATGCACTAAACATAGGGATTAGGTGCAACAACTCGGTAATAATCTCTTTGTGTACATTTTTAACTTCATAATGCACCTTTGAATTGTAACATCTATATTTTATATTTTATTGGTCAGGTTATTAGACACACAATAGTGTGATTTTTTCACTTTTTTAAAGGTTCATTTGTTCCCATATATGTGAGAATATAGACATCATTTTCACACAAAGGATGTTGATTATGGACACATGACACAAGACTGTGGAGTGGAAGTTGAGTTTGACCAATCTGGTCATGTTATCCACCGCAATCAAAACCTAAAACAAGGGAAGTTAGGTTACGTTGGAAAGATACAAGAGATCATTAAAGTGGACTTATCTTCTTTTGAATGTGTTATTTTTAGGTGCAAGTGATGGGACACCTTTGATCAGAATAATGTAAAGGAATATCATGATAGTGGGTTGATATGAATCAACTCTAGAAATATGTGGGATGAATATAAGAAGCTTTATGTTTTCCCAAAACATTGAACCAAGTGTTTTTTTACCCATATGTGTTGGATAGGGATTGGTGGTTTTTATTAAGACATGAACCTAGATCAAAACATATTTTTGAGAAAAAACAATGTTATCATGCCAAGTGAGGAAGATAAGAAGGGTTATGACAACGAAGAGTGATATGTACATGTTTTGTTTCATCATTTATACTATTGTTGTATATTTTTGTTATCTTTGTTTCTCTAATTATTGTTTTTTATTCACCTTGTGACGAAGGAAATGGAAAGTTAATTATAACAAATCTTTGAACAATTTTAGTTTGTCAACAGTCAATTTGATGCATAATGAGTTTGTCTTTCAAATTATTTGTGATTGCATGGAGCGATTGATTGAAATAGAATTTTATATTGTTATTTGAATACATTTATATGTCTTTTCATGTTTAATATAAAATTTGAAGAATTATTTTCATGATAAATTTGTAACAACATTTTTTTAGAAACATTTTTCCAAACATTTTATAGTTGGAATTTTATATAATTGGTAAGATTCATAAGTTCACCAATACATTATCTATAATAGAGATCAATTAATAAAAATAAACATCATTATTATGACCATGTAAAAAATATAAACATCATCTAAAATACACATTTAAATTCACTAACATTATCTAATTATATATACCTCTAGCACATATAAACATCATTAATTAGCTAGCACAAACATATAATAATCTAACCGGACATCATCATTGTGATCACATCTAACAAAACAAAAGCATTGTCTAAAATCATCATCATGCACATATAACAACCATAATTTAACATACACATCTATCAATAACAGTTAACAAACATTTCTAACATGATCGAACAATGTACACATCAGAATCAACATATAAATTAATTAAGTACATCATCATGATCAACAGAAAAAATGCACATCTAATGAACATTGTTATAACATACACATCTATCAAGCACATTGATGGGTGTTCTATATGCATTAAAAACAAAGTAAAAACCCTCAATTAAATTGTCAACCTGGGGTAAGTAAACTTAGAATTGTAGCAAAATATATGCCAAAGGTAGAAGGGATGGTAGGAGTATAGTCTAACTAAGGAAGTAAGCTATCTAAGGCTAATCTACTCAAGAACAACTATCTAATGAGAAAACCCTACTAAGCAAAATGAAACTAGGTAACCTAAGTACTTTTGGGCCAAGGGTCGATGGATAGTTCCTAGGAAAGCAAATGAAAAATCTATGTAAAGAAAACTAGTTTAACGATAAGCAAAAGCAAACTACTAAGCATAATAAGAAAATGACAAAAGAAAACTTCTTTAACTTGCCAACCTACATTCAATGAGCAACTACCCTATGAAAGAAAATAAATAAGCAAGTAAGCAAAAGAACCTATCTAACCTATTAAAGAAAATAGACAAGTAAGAAAAGACACCTAACTAACCTACTAAAGCAAAAGACAAGTAAGCAAAGGCACATAACTAACCTACTAAATAAAAAGACAAGTAAGCAAAGGAAACTAACTACTGCAAGTAATCAAAGTAAAACTTCTCATTGAACAACTATCTAGCCTAAGAGGCAAGTGAACTAAATGCCTAATGAAAAACTATTTCTAATGCGTGAAAGGAAATCTAAATGCATGAAAGGAAATCTATTCTATTGAAAGATATAAAGATTAACAACTAACTCTCAATCTATGGTAAGCAAACTACTATCTAATATATCAAAACAAAGTTTATATACCCTACAACATCAAATAAGACTATTTTCTTAACTATGAAAGAAAGAAACTATCTCTTCTATGAAAACAAGAAATTGTTTTCTAATCTATGAAATTCAAATGCATTCTATACTAATATAAGAAAACTTATACTATACTAAATTCATTCATTAACTACAACTTGAAATTGCAATCTAAATCTAAGCAAGAAATTGCATAACATAAACTAAACTGGCTCTATCTTAACAATTCAAAATGTAATAAGGAAAATGCTTAAAATAGAAATTAAAGCATGACAAAGTAAACTAATGAATAAATTAATCAACAACTAATTAAGAAAAATCTAATTAACAATTAAATAGGCAATAAAAACTAAAACTAACCCTATCCATCCACCGAAGCCTTGGTTAAAGAAAACATAAACTAAAACTCTGTTCTACTCTGTTTAGTGTTGAGTCTTTGTTATCATGGATAGTGGAGTTCCTTTTGCTCCCTTGTTTACTGCTAACCCCCCCCCCCCATGACGTTCATGGGGGAAAATTCATCCTCTTTTTATAATGGTATGCAGAATTATGGTACTCAGTCAATGCCTTGGGTCTCTAATCATTTTTCTCATGGTATGTCGAATATGTCTTCGCACTTTCCATCCTCTATATCGCCTCCTTATGCGAATACAATTTTTGGGTTTGGGGGCATGATGCCTCCTTCTTATCCCTCTCCATTTGGAGGGACTCATATCCTTCAAAAATATTTTACGGTAGGAGGTTGGAATATTCCTTCCTACAAATCCACTATGCGAGAAGTAAGTGCCCAATTAAGCAATCATTCTACTTATCACACTCCGTCCACTTATCCTTCTTCCGCTATGTCAGTTCCTATGAACACTTTTCCAATGGTGTACCTTTGTCTGTCCTCTGATGTTTCATCCGGGGGGAGTTATTTTTATAGTATGGGCAACCCCCCTAACGAAATTCCTTCGCTTGGGGATAACATATATCCTCACATGAGCAACCCTTGTCATGTCACTTTCCCTTCGTAAGCGAATTCCTCAGTGTCAATGCCCTTACAACCCTTTATGAATCGGTATGGAGGAGGATACTATCCTGCTGGACAGGGACAGGGTGTAAACTAGGATCCTTCCTGGCCTGCAATTTCTCAGAACCAATCTTTCCTTGGACCCTAGTCTCAAATGACCCAATTCATCACCACTACAAGTCTAGTCACTGCATGTCATACTGGCATTATATCACCAACCTCTGCTAGTCATGTTAGAGATTGGTCAACAACCTCTACCAGTCATGTTGAAAACCCGCAACCAGCCGCTGCAATTCATGTTGGGGGCACATGTCTAGTCACTGCTAGTCATTTTGGGGATCCATCATCAACCTCTGCTAGTCATTTTGGAGATTCTCTACTAGGCTTTGCAAGTCATGCTGAGAGCATGTCACCAATCACTGCAAGTCATGCTAGGGGAATTCATATGATTGAGAAGCCTAGACGTCTCATCCGTAAGCCTAGATTCCTTTGCAGGACTTGTGAAGGAAGTCACCTTACTCGTTTGTGTCCTTTTACTATTGGGATACCAGAAGCGTGGGGCTCACCTAAGGGCCCTTCGGGTTCTGAGGCATCTATGGTTTCACAAAACTATGCTCCTTCTTTGGTTGATACAATAGTCATGCCGATGCAATCTTTGGTTGTCACCCCTTTTCCTTTAGGGGTTGATGCGTCTCTTGACCTTGTTGTCTCACATCCCATTCAACCTTTGATTGTGTCGATGAAATCTTCGACCGACACCTCTCCTATGTTCGGGGGTGATACACATCTTGACCTTGTTGTCTCGCATCTTGTTCAACCAATGGTCATGTCGATGCAATCTTCGACCGACAACACTCCTATTTTTTGGGGTGATGCACCTCTTGACCTTATTGTCTCACATCCTATTCAACCAATGGTTGAGGAAGTGGTCATATCAATACAACCTTTGATCGACCCCACTCTTCTCTTGGAGAGTGACAAGTCTAAGGAAGTGATCATGCCAATGCAATTCTTGGTCGATCCCGCTCTTCTGGTCCTGGTTCTATACCTTCTATGCCATCTCCTTAGCATTTCTAGTACTTCACCTTTTGAGCAAGAGAGAGTTTTACTCTTCCCGAGTTCTTTCCCTCCAAGTCTTGATGAGGTTCCATTTTATTGGGTGGTCTCATGGGGTATCCAATTTCTCTGCCTATGTCTTTTCCAGGAAGAGACATTATTCGATATATCAAAGAGACGATAACCTATGGAAGCACTTTTCCCTCCTCGACTTGGAGAGATTTGGGTCTTCCCAAGCTTGTGTCGGTTCTTCATAAGATACCAACATTCCACAGAAGGTCCGCACGGGATCCTTGGCCTCCCCTGTGACTTTCCGCCTAGAATCTCCCAACGAGTCTTAGTTAATCTCTTTTTTGACTCATTATTAAAAATTGAAAACATCGTCAAGTGATTTTTCCCTTTCACACTCGTTAAAATTAGATTTGAAAGATCACGAGTCTTATTTAATCTCTTTTCCAACTCCCTATCAAAAATGGAAAAGATCACCGAGTGAACTTGTATTTTTCACACTCATAAATTGGATTTGAAAAGACGTCTATTTGGCACAATTTTACCCCTTTTTCACACCAAGTAGACTAAAAGATATAAAAAAAGACATTTTTTGGCGTTAAATTGTGATTGCATCTCATGCCCTTTCTTGTAGTATTGAGCCTTTAGTCGGTTCTCGCTTTGCGTTATAAACCATGGCCCAAGCAGTTTGCATCCTCAACCAAGCAGAGCCTTGTTTATATCCTTCGCAATTTGACACCCTATACCTTAGAAGGAACATCACCCCTAGTGTCTGTCTCCCGCATGCATTTCCTTGCATTGAGAATAGGTATGTTTCACTGTTGGAACTAGTTTTTCTTTCTTGCAACACTCATTCCCTCCTCTATATCATAGCATTCACTTGTTATGAAAAAACAAAAAAAGACAGGTGGGAAGGGAGTACTATATTGTAATTGGCAGCAGTCGTGTCGCCTTTGAACAGAGCACAAAGTCATTGAGTCTGTGTGTCATCATAATTTTGGGTTTAGCATGGCCTTAGGAAGCTGATCCTGCTACCAATTTTTCTTTACCAACTGGTTACTCTTCCAGTCCCTATAGAGAACATTATGGATGCCTCCTGCATCTAGTTGTCACATCATTAAGTCTATGCTGTCGGAGTCCACCGTATGTCTCATGCTCTTGTTCAAAGGAAGTCTATCAACCTGTGTCATCCACTCCTCATAAATCTTGACTTTTCATGTCGTCCATACCCTCACTTTGTCTCAGAATCACATGATACTTTGGTCTTATGATGCACCATGGCTCTACTTTCATCATTGGTAGGTCACTTTTAACCCAGCAATCGACATTTCATCATGGGTCATTGACTGGGTGGTTTCCCTTGTGTTTGATGGCAAGACCTCTATTCACACTTTGGGATTCGTGTAGTGTCTTGTATTCCATTAGCCTTATTGATGGTTTCCTCATGTTTGTCAGTAGTTTTCATCATTGGATGTTATTTAGAGGGTCTTTTTCGTGTACCGCTTGTGTTTGGCACATGCAAAATACGCACAGGGTGGTTGGTTCATGAACATGTCCTTCGTCCAATCTCCACCAAATCATGAATCTCCTTCTTTGTTCCTTGTGCTGACTGATGAGAGATGCCTTGATGTTCTCCTTTCAGCAGGTCTCTTTCCATCGACTTCAGCTCATGTATTTTAGATATGAGACCTAGAGTTTTATGAGTACCTTGAGGCTTGCAGTCATTAGTGGCAGGCTCTCTCTCCATTGACAGATGAGAATACATCAATGTCTCCTGATCAATGGATCTCTCAAGTGTTCGACACCAGCTCCTTTATTCACATTTGTAGAGATGTACTCAATGCCTTGATACCTACTTTAATCATTGGTAGGTTGTCTTGTGTTTGTTAACGATATACCTCAATGACCAGTAATCAAATGGTGTATCATCATGTTCGACCTCATCTCATTTATTCACATGATGTAGACTTGCACCATTGGTGGATTGTATTGAAGAGTTGAAGACATCACTTTGTGCATGCATCTTTCCTGAGTTGTTGCTTCCATTTCATTGGACCAGTACTTATTTGACTTCAACGATCATGGGAGATTATATTGTACTCCATGGTATACATATATCTTCATATTGATTTTGAGATTGGTTTCACTGGGCCTTGTTCGTGACTATCATAGTTATTGGCATGTAACCACATTTATACTTGCCTACTCATGGCCATGAGCACTTGTTGGTATATTTTCCACATGGATCTGCATTGTATTCTTGGTAGCCATGTATGCAAAGTCAATACATAACATAATGATAAATTGAGTTCGTCCAACTGGTTCTCTACCACTCCACTTCTGGGTTATTTATAATGTATTTCAGCCATCGCATATACTCCTCTGATCTCACACATTAGGGGGCATCTGTTATAGAAAAAATTTCCTCACCATTGCTATATTGCATAGAGGGCCTTTTTCCATTTCCTTATGTAGACTTATCAACCCCCTTTTGATAAATCCAGAGACAAAAATATACATTTTTCCACATATATGCTCCCTAACTGCTTTGTAAGATGTGTATATGCGTGTTGCTCCACTACAACTCACGTATATCGGGATTTGTGCCAAAAAATACAAAATGAGGTTGGGTTTCCATGTCACGAAAAATGATCCCTGATCTTTGGCCTTCCATATACTGGAAACATTCTGACTTGGCCCTTCAGTTCCATTCTGGAGGCTATAAGAGCACAATTTCGAGCTATGGAAAAAGAGAGAGAAAGAATTCAACTTTGAGAGAAAAGTTACTCTGGAGAAATTATTTCATATTGAGTCTGCATCCCTTTATCCCTCAAGTTTGAACATAGTGTTCAACCCCCAAGCTCTTCCCTTATTGTCAAGAGGATCTCATTATCTCTTTTCTATGATCTTGCCTTTGGTGGAGGATTGAAGTGGTGGAGACCCAGTTGGAGGGAACTTGGTTTCTTGGTTTCGAGTCATGTCGACACGGAAGTCTGTAATGTTGATACTTCTGTTGATCAATTATTAATAGAAATAATCATTTCCCATCCTATCCATATCTTGAAAATATATGATTATTATCCATGGGCATGTTTGTAATGTTTATTAATGGATTGTGCTATCTAATGTGCTAACTCATTTTATATACTGTCGCTATATACTTGCATTGCTTGTTTGTTGAGAACTTTTTGTAGGTGTAAAGCTTTGGGTCAAAGTGCTCAATGGTGGAACAACATCAAACGATTGGATCGAAGTAGGCTTCTTCCTCTTATTGCACATTAGTTTATATAGCACATGTTGGAATTGAATTGATTTCTCTAGTCATACCTATCTGTTGTGGTTTACCCTTGGCCATAGAGAGTTTTTCCCTTGTAACAGTACGAGAGACCTCTAAGCTTGATGGTTACAGTGTCACTTCCTTATACAGTGGTGAATATTTTCAAGATCAATTTCTTTAGAATGCCTTAAGAACAAGAAGATGAAACTCTTTGCAAAAACGTGGCTAATGACAACAACTCATTATTCATTTGATGCTTAGCAGACAACAGGGCTCAAGTGTAACAATGTTTTGAAGAAAAATCCTTCTTTTATATTTCCTTGAACTGTCTACTCCTGGTGAGATAAATACCTATAGAGATCTCTAAAACTTTTTGCAAAAACCACACTCTAAAATATAATAAACTAATGATATTAATGATATCAAGTCATAGGAACATGTATCTCATAGTTTTTTTATTAAAAGAAAATGTAAAATGAGGCTGCATTAGACTTCTAAGATAAACTAACAACATGAAGCTTTTATTTACTATCCTACCCTACCTAAAAAGAAAGGGAAAATCTTTATTCAGGTGTAAGAACTCTTCCAATGTAACCATGTGCGGAGAAAGATAAGAAACATACTCATATCCATATATGAAAAAGTTACCGCAATGATTACCTGGATATGAAGAACCAAACAACCTACTTGTTTTGGCATCAGAAGGTGTTGAAGAAGAGAATATTAGTGTGGCCTAATGACCTCTTGAAACCAAATTTCAATGTAATCTTGATGTTCATCAACAGTAATTTCTATGATCTCCTTCATCATGCTATGCAGATTCTCTTCTTCTTGATGATTGATTTCTGAAGTACATAAAGGATCTTTTGAGATGGATGTTGAGAACTCCTCAATCTTAGGTCTTAATGATTGCTCTCCATTGGATGTAGTCCATAATTTTTCAACTTCCTTCGCATTTTGGCAAGGAAAATCATTTTGTAGCTCATAGGACCTTGACTCTTCTAATATTTCCAGAGAGGTAGACAAGTTCTTGGTTGTTGCCAAAATATGTTCGTCTTGAAAAGAAGAACTCCCGACTACTGCTAGGATTTGAGAAATTTCCCTCAAGCTAATGGTTTCTTTTGAGTTCATCTTTCCATTTGATAAAACTTGGTTCACACAAAGATGATGTCCAAAAAGTAGGATCTCTTGATGGTGGTGTAAAAGAAAAGGTTGTATTGTTTGGTTATGTGGAAGGTTCGAGTGGTCTTGCCTCTTATCCCAATACTACTGGTGCTTCAATTTTTTGTTCTATAGTGCTCTCTGTTTTAGTCTCTTTCAGAGACTTCTTTAGTTGTTTGGGTTGAGCTAGCTCCTGTTTTTCGATATTGGTCTGCGGAGCTTATGAGTGGAATGTTCCTTCCCCCAAAAAGGTCGGAAGGAACCTTGGTTGTAAGGTTTGATTTAGATTTAACGTATCTACATTTTGGGTCTCTAGGCCTATTCATGAAAGTAAACAAAAACAAAAGGAAAAACTACCATTGGGTTTGGGGGAACCTGATATAGCATATGCGCAGGTTCATACCTCTCATCTTAAAGTTCCCCCACCACCAATCTAATGCTAAGGTCTAGGAAAGATCTATTTCATAACTACTTCTTACCTTAAGACAACTCCCCGACAATGGTGCCAAAAATTATGGGTGTTCTATATGCACTAAAAACACAGTTAAAACTCTCAATTAAATTGTCAACCCGGGGTAAGTAAACTTAGAGTTGTAGAAAAATATATGCCAAAGGTAGAAGGGATGGTAGGAGTATAGTCTAACTAAGGAAGGAAGCTATCTAAGGCTAATCTACTCAAGAAAAACTATCTAATGAGAAAACCCTACTAAGAAAAATGAAACTAGGTAACCTAAGTACTTTTGGGCCAAGGGTCGATGGATAGTTCCTAGGAAAGCAAATGAAAACTTTATGTAAAGAAAACTAGTTTAACGATAAGCAAAATCAAACTACTAAGCATAATAAGAAAATGACAAAAGAAAACTTCTTTAACTTTCCAACCTACATTCAATGAGCAACTACCCTATGAAAGCAAATAAATAGGCAAGTAAGAAAAAACACCTATCTAACCTATTAAAGCAAATAGACAAGAAAAGACACCTAACTAACCTACTAAATAAAAATACAAGTAAGAAAAGGAAACTAACTACTACAAGTAATAAAAGTAAAACTTCTCATTGAACAACTATCTAGCCTAAGAGGCAAGTGAACTAAATGCCTAATGCAAAACTATTTCTAATGCGTGAAAGGAAATCTAAATGCTCAATGCAATGCATGAAAGGAAATCTATTCTATTGAAAGAAATAAAGATTAACAACTAATTCTCATTCTATGATAATCAAACTACTATTTAATCTATCAAAGCAAAGTTTATCTATCCTATAGCAGCAAATAAGACTATTTTCTAAACTATGAAAGCAAGAAACTATATCTTCTATGAAAACAAGAAATTGTTTTCTAATCTATGAAATTCAAATGCATTCTATACTAATATAAGCAAACTTATACTATACTAAGTTCAGTCATTAACTACAACTTGAAATTGCAATCTAAATCTAAGCAAGAAATTACATAACATAAACTAAACTAGCTCTATCTTAACAATTCAAAATGTAATAAGGAAAATGCTTAAAACAAAAATTAAAGCATGACAAAGTAAACTAATGAATAAATTAATCAACAACTAACTAAGCAAAATCTAATTAACAATTGAATAGGTAATAAAAACTAAAACTAACCCTATCCATCCACCGAAGCCTTGGTTAAAGAAAACATAAACTAAAACTATGTTCTACTCTGTTTTAAATCTTATTTTAAATCAAATTTCAAAAGCATGAATAAAATGTAATCTAATATCTACTTGCACACGGGGTTAGTAGATGAATTTTCAAATTTGTCTCTAATCTACGATATTAATGCATTCTAACACACTCCATCATTCTAACATGCAAAAGGGAATCAAAACAATTTAAACTACAACAACAAACTAATTAATAAATTGATAATGCATGTACAGGAAATAAAGAGACAAATAAATCATAAAATGCATGAACAACACACACAGAGTTACCAAGCTGCTGGTGCCCCCCCCAGCATGTCGTGGTCACTCTCTAAAAGAACACCACGAACTCAGCCGGTCGAATTCACCATAAAAACCCAAAAACGCAGTTCTGGCATAATCTGGCAATGTAAAAACTCAAAACAGAGAAAAAACAAATTTGTCTCTAATACATTGGCTCTTCTACTTGCTTAACAATATTTTGATCATCCTAGTGGTATTTATAATGTTTACATGCCAAGTGGTTGACCAAAGGAGATTCGAACCACTTCTAAAATTGGTAAATTTCATTAATGGTGCCCTAACTGCCGAAACAAAGCGAGCCAATAATCGTCCTCTTTGAACAACTAAAACTAGGTTGTCTGGAGCTTAGTAGTTGGAGGGGACAATTATGAACAAAACCCATGTACCCGATTTTCCCATCATTGGTCGCCAATACCATAATCCCCAAGTCACCCTATGTTTTTGTGCAAAAAGAGGTGTTGGACGGAGTGTCAGATCAAGTGTCAGAATGAGTACTGGAAGGAGTGTCGGATCAAGTGCCGGAACTAGAAACGTAGTGCTTTTTTCCCTATAACACCAGAAAAACGTGAATTAGCTCTTGGAAATCATAAAACATGGTGAATTATACTCGATACAATCATTAAACATGAATTATACATACCTTGTGTCGATCATACCATTTTATCATGAAATTCTTCAAAAAGATCCTTTAAAATATGAAAAACACATTTGTACATGTGGCAAACGTGTATAATAACCATCATAAAAGTGATCATATCTCAGGCCCAACACACATTTAACAAACATATCTAAAATGACCTAACAATATATACATCAACATCGACATTTAAATTAAGTACATCAACATGAGCATAAAAAAAGAACTATATATATATATATATATATATATATATATATATATATATATATATATATATATATATCATGAACAGGTCAAATAACTGATATAACATATATGGTCTAGCTAATGTGATAATCATATCTGCAATAATAGTGGAGTCTTGTTCTATAGTAGAAGATGGTTGATGGTAAGGAAGAAGTGGAAGTTTGACTCTCTGATGAGAAATAGGCGATGGAGGAATA
This sequence comes from Picea engelmannii, assembly GCA_009831015.1. Classification (NCBI taxonomy): domain Eukaryota; kingdom Viridiplantae; phylum Streptophyta; class Pinopsida; order Pinales; family Pinaceae; genus Picea; species Picea engelmannii. Next base: position 89,303 of record ML802958.1, read on the forward strand.
GGTGTCTTCTGATCATCTAGGTGAGGCGAAGGAGGAGGAGGAGGACGTGGAGAAGGATCACGACCACCCTCATCAGTCGATGAGGTATTGGATGAAGGTGTTAGAATATTGTTCTCATTTACCATAAGAAATGCTACACCATTTCTACCAAACCATAGGCACAAAGCCATCCCCAAGCACCTTAAACTTTGACATAAAGAATGATTCTGAGAAGCCTCACTAGAACCAATAGATAAATCAAGGTAGTGCATTGTCTCCATAGGTAGAGCACAAGATAGAGTACCAAAAGAGTGAGCAAGGAATTATTGCACACCTGCAGCTGTTGTAGATCCTCCTCAACACTTGCACCTTGCTTTTGGATAACTGAGTGTGTGTACAAATGAGTTGGGGTGCCTTCTATTTATACTAATCTAGCTAGGTGAATAGGTGTCTCTTCAAACAGGGCTGACCTATCCTTTTCTGGAATATATATATATATATATATATTACTTATTCTACTAAGTCGACTTGTCTTATAGGGTTTTCAGACATCTTTTTAGGTTTTCTCTTGCTTTCAAAATATTCTATTCTAGTCAAAGGTTTATCCATGGAGGTTAATACCTCTAGCAGCTACCAAAACATCAACATTCTCTCTTAGCTAGGGAGGTATTTAACCATGATGTCCCCTTCTGGTCTTCATATCCTTGTTCACTATGCCATGTTCCTCTCGCCATGGTTACACAGACTGTGCTACTGGTAGAATCATTACGTCACACATGGATACACCCATGTGGACCTGTCAATGTCGTCTAGGGGCCATAACCCACTAGAGAACACTAGAATTACACCTAATAGTGTGTGTCACCATCATCGTCATGGGATATACCTGCATGATGTGATCACCCATGTTCTGAGTATCATCATTACTATGATCATTATCCATCCATATCACCTGGCATGGAAAATACCTACATGGTATTGTAGACTGATAGAATAAGCATATCTACAAAGGCTATCTCATGATCACCCAAATAATATTACGAGCAACACCATCACAACCATACAGGTTCTTGACTATGCCACTAGTGTACCAGACTGTCTGACTAGTGTAGAAACAAATCAGCATACTAGACCATCTCACTGGAGTATCATATAGATCAACATAAATACTAAAACTCAGCATAAGTCCTACAACTCAGCATGAAGCCTACAACTCGACATGAATCCTACAACTTGGCACAAGGCTTACAACTCAGCAGGAAGCCTACAACTCGACACAAATCCTACAAATCAGCACAAATCCTACAACTCAACATGAATCTTATAAGTCACCACAAAGGCCTAGGCCTACAACTAGGAAGGAAGCCTACAACTCAACATGAAGCCTACAACTTGGCACAAGGCCTACAACTCCGCATGAAGCCTACAACTCGACACGAAGTATACAAGATCCTTCTTTTCAAATTCTGCCATCAACTCCCTTTAATTGAGAGAATCCTTGAACCACTCTTCCATCTTCTTCATGCCCCTATGCATCCTACAAAGTTTCACAAAACCTTGCTTCTTCCTAATCATTGACTCCCTCTAAGTCCTTTCAAGTCTTTCTTTCTATGGTAACCTTCCTGGAATACATAGGATAACCTACCCAAAATAGGAACAACAAGAGAAAAATTATTTTCAATATAATATGATTTTATATAAGAACATATCAATTTCATGGTAATTCATTATAGCATTACTAAGGTGTCCTACTTGAGAACAAGAACAAGAAATATCTCCTAGAGGAGATGTTAGTTCATATTACAATTAAGTACAATAAGTATTTATATTAATAGTACACTCTACTATGTATTCATTTGTTCCTAGCATTAATAAAATATAAAGGATTGAAATACTTAAGCAGAAATAAAAATATCAAACCTGATATGCAAACCTAGATTTCTTCTATTGTTCTTCTTGAGTTGCTTGATAAGTATTCTTTCCAACTTGGAGAGTGTGTTGTTCCTTTGAATGTATTAGATATGAGATCTTTATGTCTCTACGATTTCTTCTTGGACACATATCCCTTCTCTTTCCAGATATTTAGATATGTAGTAGTTGTTTTTTATTGTTTCTCCTACTCCACGTTCATGTTCTTGGAAGCTCCAAAAATCAAACTCTTCATCCTTTGACGTCTTCTCTTCATTTTGTGGTTCCATAATTTTTCCCTTTGTTCTTTGCAAGGATTATTTCAATCCTTGTCTTCCATGCTCTACCAAGAGACCATGCTCCTGTTGTGCCACTCTGATTTTATGGAGGAAATCATGACTGCCTTTGACTTTGACCAATCAAACCTTAACTTTGACTAGTCAAACTTTGAATTTGACTAACCAAACTTTGACTTTGACCATTCAAACCTTGACTTTAACCCAAAAATTCAACTTTGACATTTTTTATGGTTGAGGGAACCATGAGATGCGATGGGTTAGGGCACACTAGGATATATAATAATTATGCCAAACACTTTCCTTAAAGTGACTGAATAATCAGGTTAGCGTTTATTGTTTTTGTAAGATCAGAAACCCTATTTGCAACTGTAATTGTGCTACAATGAGCTTGACAAAGAGTTGCAGATATATCTTCCAGTGGTTAGATTGTTCTAAAGGTGGTGTGGGCCCATAACCTATTAGAATTTTGTCCTCATTTACCATAAGCAATGCTACACCATTGTTTCCCAACCATAGTCACAAAGCCACCCCCGAGCACCTTAACCTTTGACATAAATAATTATTCTGGGAAGCCTCACTAGAACCAATAGATAAACCAGGGTAGCGCACTTTCTCCAAAGGTAGCACACAATATAGAGTACCAAAACATTGGACATGGAATTACTACATACCTGCAGTTGCTGCAACTCCTCCTGAAAACTTGTGTCTTGCTTTTGGATGATTGAGTGTGTGTAAAAATCAGTTGGGGTGCTTTCTATTTATACTAATCTGGCCAGGTGAATAATTGTCTCTTCAAATAGGGTTGACATGTCCATATATATATATATATATATATATATATATATATATATATATTACCTATTATGTTGGGTCGAATTGTCTTCCATGATTTTCACACATCTGTTTAGGTTTTCTCTTGCTTCTGGAATATTATATTCTATTAAAAGGTTTATCCATGGAGGTTAATACCTCTCACAACTACCAAAACATCAACATAAGGGGTACTAAATGAGTGTGTAGCATCAAAAATCCTCCTCGTTGATAGTAGCATGGAAGCTCCGACGATATGATGCATAAGAGGCATCATATTGCGTGACATATCCCTCCAAATCTCCAAAAGCATAGGATCTATGTTGATGTCTCACATCAGCACAGGGTGGACTCCCACCTCAACCAAAAGTGCACAGAGTTGGTCGCCCAACTCCAACCTGAATCTGGTATCCAACCTACAATGCATGCAGCCATGTATCTACACCTAAGGGCCCTGACCTGTCGTGGCCTAGGGAATATACTCATCCACATCTATTGGGTGAGGAGGAATGTCCCCAAGGAATGTGCTAATATCTGTAAAATATATATTACATAACAATAATTAGACAATTTCTATAAACGATTCAATAAAACAAGTTAAAGAACGTGTTAGAATTAATTTTATTCTAATTACGTAAGATAATAAAATGAAAATAATTGAATTTAAACAAAACACTAATATTACCTCTAGAATTTGGTGGCTCATCTCATGTGAATAGGATTTTCAGACATCCTCACCAATCCAACCCTACATAAGGATGCGACACCATCACAAACATGTGATCAACCTCACTGGCTAGTAGACCCAGTCTGTTAGTGGAAATCCTGGTTAGGAAATCCAGTTGGACCCTCTTAGGAATCATATCACCCCACACGTGCATATGCACCTAAGTCATCAATCTAGAAGGATGACAAACAAAAGTAGGCCTCGTCTCTAGAAATTTAATGTACCCAACCACTCACAGGTTGGTCACGCTACTTCAAAACTCACTTCTAGATTGATTTTGAATTCTGATAAATTTTTAATTAACGAAGAGGCATGAAATATTCACATGTAGAGATAAAGATTCATGCTACAACATAAAAGAAATGAATATAATTCTATACACAACAATAACCAGCAAGAATGCACATTATAAACATTAATCTCAAATATTATAATTAATACACAACAGAAATAAATATACACATGAATAAAACCATGACAGAGAGAACTTATATTTAATGAAATGAATCACCAATTGGATGCAGAAGAAGGAAATTTCACCCAATCATAGAGATTGTTGTTCTGAATCTCAACAACAATGTCACCCCTAAGTTAGGGTTATGAATCCACAAGGACGGTTCCAGGGTGTCACTCAGCTTCCCAAACTAGTCATCATTCAATCTCTGATGTGTTTCTCAATACACAACAATTTGGAGTAAACCCTCTCTCTTTTATCCATCGTGCACAACCCAAGAGACTGGACCTCCTTCTCTACCATACAGTCCCACAGGATATCCACCTCATTCTAGGGCTCCAATGCATCTAGTCAAGAATCTCCATGCTAGGACTCTTAGGATTCACAACTGTGAGAAAAAATTAACACATGCCAATGCATATCATACATGAAGGAATTAATTCATGGCTGGGATACACCAGTGGTCATTACAAACAAAAAAAAAATGTCTCCTCTCCAACAATTCGTTTTTCCTCCCCAAGACAAGATCAAAATGAATGAGGAATAAGGAGTGGGTGAAAGAATGAATAGAGAGAGAAAAATATGAAAGGTGTGAACAATGAACAATGAACAATGAGTTAGTGAACCCCCAAACAAACCAAAAAAGGGTTTATATATTTCTAGAACCACATGGCCTTCCCCCAAGAAGCTCATGTAACTGATATTCTCCAATAAAATAGAAATGGGTAAATAAAATATAAAATAAATACTTAGCCCCTCAATCCCCTTCTCTTATGTAATCATAGGCCCCTACAACTCTTACCCTTGTCTGTCTAGCAGCCAGTGATGTATTTATTATTAATAATGATCAAAACATTACATTTCCTAGGCACATTGGCCTCTTTTAATTGTTTGGGAACTCTAGCCTTTCATAAATTAACAAAATACATTATTTAATATGGGGCTAAAAAACGAGGTATTACAGGAAACATCTCAAAAAATAAACCAAACAACTCTGAAGAAAAAGGGAAGTTTTCTCTCCCATGTATCATAGCACAAGATCTATCTAGATCTATACAAAACTACCGGAAAGAAATGGAAGACCGTCTGATAAGTCATGGCCTCTGTACCAAAGAATCAAAATAATACAAAATAGTGCAACTAATGTGTTTCACGTCACTATTAAAGTGTGAAATGGTCATCACTAACAATGAGAGACATATAACCTCCTCTGCACTGAAAGAATAAATTTGTAGTTTTCCACCAGACACCTGAAAATCAGTTGGAGAGAGTACATCAACTCAATTATATCTATGAGATTACATGAGATGACTCTCTGTTGAAACATCGACTGGGACATTAGGGAACTATGGAAAATACTCCCCTCTCATGAATATCCCAGTGATAAAATATATATCCTCCTCAGTGGGTTGGTACCATTGATTAGGATGGACACGGAAAGCCTAGTGGTGGACATCCCATCGATGGATCAACTGCACCAAGAACCCGGAGTGCCCCTTCAAGGATGTATCCTCCTCATAGTACTTCAGGAGGCCTACATTCCTCAAGAGGAATTGGGTCACTGCAATAATAGAGAGAACATACAAATCCCTCTCCCTCTCCCTCGCCTCCCAATCTCGTACAACATTGTACAAGTCAACCCTCTTCTCTTGTTGTTGATATTGCTCTATATTCATGATTAACATATAAAATACATCAGCCTCATACATAAAACATAAAAATAATTGATTAAATGAGAAATTTATTTATAAATACGAAAAAATATTTTTCGTCAAAAAATAAGTAAATTTCATCATCGGTGCGCCCAAAAAATAGTCAAGCACTGCACACAGTGTGTATATTACTTGTGATAATCATGTATGGTGTGCACATGTATCATAACACACCGTATAAATTTTGTTATATTATTTTATGTGGTGCATTGTATAACCTTACCGCATCGATGTGTTAAGGTTAATCAATGCACCACATAAAATAATAAAAACTTAAAATCCTAATGCACCGTAAAACCATTTTTTTTAAATTTGTTACTGGGGTGCGTAACCTTTTTCGACATGCACTGGTGCATTACAGGAAATGATATGCACCACACCAATAATTTTTTAAAAATTGATAATTATGGTACTTTGTCATTTAGGCTCTAATTTTTTACGGCAATGCATTAGATAATCATTAACACACCAATGTGCATGTTTACCAACACACCACATAAAATAATATATCTGATTTATGCGGTGCATCGCTTAACGTAACACCTCAGTGCATTAACATTATTTCGACGCACTGTGAAAAAAAAGCTATATTATTTTAGGTGGTGCGTTGGAAAAATTATGCACCAATGCGTTAAAGTTTACCCAATGCAGAGGTGAGTTAGAGTTTGCAAACACACTGTCGAAAAAAATTAGGCATGGTATTTCAGTGAACCCTATACATTTTCAAGGTGAACCATTCATGGTCCAAGACGAATGATTCGAATGAACTGCATGAAAATAAATAAATAAATAAATAAAACTAGTAGAAATTTAACTGAATTTTGAATTTTAATCCGCTAAAAGTTTAAGTTATGAGAAAATAATTAATACATTACCTAGAAAATTCCACATCGAGGATGCATGGTTTCCACATAGTCCAAAAAACCAAATCTGTCCATCATTTGGTGAAAATCAAAATCCATGCACTGAGCAACGAACGGAAGGAAGGAAAGCAAAGGAAGCATTGATAGCAGGGCCCTTCAAAGAGGAAAAAGTTGCACCGGTGCTTGAGAGATCTACAAAACTGAAAATGGTAAAAATGAATTTTACGCCTGGTAAATGTTTTTTTATTTAACCCAGTTATTGTGCGCTCAATTATTAGACACACTAGTGCATAAATATTTAAGTAGTGCACCCAAGTATACTTTTTTTTTAAATAACCCTACTACAGTGCACCATTTCTTAGAGAAATGGGGTGCACCGATGCATTGGTATTTAAGTACTGCACCAGAGTGTATTTTTATTTGAAATAGCCCTACCATGGTATGCCATTTTTTAGAGCAGTGGTGCATCCATAGTATAAAACCAAATGCCGCGTTATGTATTTATAAAAATCACCGTAAAAAATCATCCACTAAAACCTTCACCCGCTCACCTCCTCTAGTGTCCTCCCCTATAAACTGATTTTTGGGCTATTTTTATAGGGGCTTCCGCAAAAACCTCCACTAGAGGGTCTTTTCCTTGTAGTGAACTAACCTCTTTCTTCTCTCCAAAACATTAAGTTTATTGGTTACATTAATCATAGGAATGTCTTTATCCTAGTAGATAGTGGAAACACCCATAATTTCATTCATCAATGTATTTCTCAAGAGACCATGTGTTATATTCATGCAATCAACAATTTTCAAATTATAATTGTTAATGGTTGCTCCATGAAATGTGGGGGCGATTGTGAAAATGTGCACCTAAAAATTGGTTAGTACCACTTGAAATGTGATATGTTTACTATTGAAAAGTGTGGTTATGACATTGTACTCAATGTTGAATGCTAACGCACACTAGGTCCCATCATCATGGATTTTAAGGAATTAACCATGAAATTCCAACAGGATGGACATCAGTATCAGCTCCAGGGAATCATGGTAATCTCCCTTGAGATCCTTTGTTCCCATGGAATGGAAAAGTTCTCAAAAAAGTTCATTCTGGAATTATGTCCCAACTCCATTCCATTCAGGCGGTTGAGACCCCCTCACCTATTGTTCATCTCGACATCCAATCTCTCCTCTCCAAACACCAATATGTTTTGACAATCTGCAAGGACTTCCCCCTTCCCATGGAACGCATGATCATTCCATTCCCCTTGTACCTGGAAGTCTTTCACCCAATATTCACCCTTATTATCATCCCTTTGCACAGAAAAATGAAATTGAGAAATTTTTTCATGAATTGCTAGAAGTGGGTGTTATCCATCCTAGTACCAGCCCTTATTCTTCCCCTATAGTTATGGTACTCAATAAATAAGGCACATGACTCATGTGTCCTTATTTTTTCACCCTCAATAAAATTACCATCAAAGATACATTTCCCATTCCTGTCATTAATGACCTTTTGGATGAATTGAGTGGTGCTCAATAATTTACTAAACTTGATCTACATTTTGGCTACCACCATATACATATGAAAGAGGTCAATATTCCAAAAACTTTCTTTCGAACTAATGAGGGACATTATGAGTTCTTTGTCATTCCCTTTGGCCTATGTAATGCACCTTCCACTTTTCAAAGTCTCATAAATAATGTCTTTTGTCCTTTCCTCTATCATTTTTTCTTATTTTTATTTAATGGTATCCTCATCTATAGTAAAACTCGGTAATCCCATCTGAACCATGTGGATAAAGTATTACACTTACTGTCTCAACACAAACTCTTTCTCAAAAAATCTAAATGTGCTTTTGGAGATTCTAAAGCAGAGTACATGGGACATATTATCGGAAAGGATGGTGTATGTGTGGATCCTAAGAAAATATAAACTGTGAAGGATTGGACTTTCTCTAAAAGCCTTAAAAAAATTTGCAGTATCCTGGGTTTAATGGGATATTATTGCAAGATTGTTCAAAATTATGGAAAAATTGTAGTTCCCCTCATTTCTATTGTTGGAGTGTTTGGGCTGACCCAAGTTCTACTTTAAGTTTCCAATAAAGACCTACAAACCATCGTCCCTTCTGGAGACCAGAAGGCAACACTGCACACAGGGTGCACAATGAAGTATCACCCAAGATGGATTTATGGGTGACTGCAAGACCCAGGTGTCTATAGCCTTGGAAGGGATGTTTCTTTGAGGATGTTAGGCATGCTTTCTACTTCAACATATACTGGATCTCTCATTCTACCATATGCATTGATTTAACATTCATTCTGCAGAAAGTATCATAACTATTCTAGTGCACGCTGCATTTGACTAATAACAGATTCGTTCATTCATCATAAACCATTGCAAGAAATAAAAGTAGCATTCCACAAATTGACACAATGTTTTACCGTGGTTCACCCCCTTTGGGCTACTTCCACAAATATCTGGCATTATTCGCTTCTTTATTATTCTTCATCAAGGTTTTTTTCGACATGCATTACATAATAATTTTGGTGAGGCTGAAAAAGGTAGCAGGAAGATCCACAACTTGCAACCTTACCCTTAGTTACAACTCAAAAAAAAACTCATCTCCAAAACTAGCTCCACAACTAGATATCTCAAGAAATAATACTCATTCTCATCACTCGCTATATCGATCTCCTTAGATCTTACAATACACATTTATACTACAAAAATGGGTTAAAAGTCATCACATCAATGACCAAAACCCTAACCCTAAGTGTATTAGGTTTTTCCACATTCTAACTTTTTGCACATGGTTGATATGATTCCTCCTTCCTTCCTTTGACTTTCCTACTTCCTCGCGTTGCTTTTCCTTATTATCCAACGTGTTTTTTTTCCCTGTTTTCCGTTGTGCGCTCCTTTTCTAGTCCATTTTCTAACTGCCTCATTTATTGTTGCACATTTTCCCAAAATGGTCTGAGCCAATAGGCCCCCAACACTCACATGTGGCTCATCCTGAGCCACTTAAGTAGTGTTTTCATCCTGCACTAACTTCTCCAAGGTGTAGAATTTGCTTGCAATATCTCAAACTCGAGTTTCTACCTGTGTGCTCTTCTCTATTATAGACTCCATAGTATGCACAATGATATTCTCCTTCAAAAAATATTCAGTCTCCAAGCTTATTTTTTTAATATGCCCCTTGGTTGTATCAATATCAGTCAACATTTGTTCTACCCTTTCTTGTAGTGGCTCTAACTTAGCCGGCCTTGATTGCTTCTCTGCATGTATGCTCTCCATCTATGTTTGCATGTTGTTCAATTATTTCGAACTCTTCAACCTATCTGATATGTTCATTTTTTTTTTCCTCTACTTGAGTTCTTGTACTACAATATTTACCCCTTCTTCCTTCTATTCTAACTCCTATAGTTTCTCATATTCCTAGATATTAGTCCATAATTGCGTGCTCCTATCATATAGCTCTGTGATTTCTTGAATGTTATGCGCAATACTCTCCTTATGTCTTGTCACCTCCTGCTCCCTCTATGTTTTGACCTCTAGTGGAATGATTGATGCTAGGTTTTCATTCAACTTTGTAATGTGATTCTCGTATGCCTCCATAACATGTGATATCTTTTCAATTTTCTCCTGTGTTGTTATGTTCCCTTCTTGTGCACTGTCAGGAATTTTTTTAAACGCTTCCTCCACTTTTTGCTATATTGTTTCAGTTTTTTTCTTTATTATATATCTTTCAAACTACACGTGATTTATTTTCAACTCCAGTGTCCTCTTTACTTCATTGGCCAGTTGCATACTTGTCACATATGCATGTGCCCTCGATTGAATATCCTACGTGACACTGATTTTCAGTTTATACAGTGCCTTCATTGGAACCTTGGGAAGTGACAAGTCCAAGTGATCGATGTCTTTTAATAGCTTATGTGCTATCTTCTCATCCACCTGCAACATCTCCTGAGTTATACAAAAATTTTCACTCCCCATTGATATTATTTGTACCATATTCTGCATTGGAACTGATCTTTCTTGTGGAGTTTTTTGTTGTTCCTGTTCTCTCTGCTGCATTGTAGTAAGTTGTAGTTTTTTCAGTGTGTCCTTAACCTCTATCAAATTCTTCATTATCTCTCCCTTTTTCTTCTCAAAATCATCTCACAACTCTATTGGGAAGTTCTATACTCTTTCTATGACCATATCCACATCATCTTCTGTCAATGTTAGTTCTAGAATGATCTTATGTGCCTTCATCTTCTTGTGGTGTCCTCCTGACTGCAATAATGTCCTCTTCATGGGAAGAATCTCTGCCTGCGCTTTTTTACCTGGAATTTCCATGTCTGTTAGATCTCCTCCTCCTATTCCTCATATGTGGGAACATTGTTATCCTTTTGTACTCCTCCATTTATTACTTTTCCACGGTCCTTCTCCTATACTTAAGGCTTGGGGATATGGTTCTTCTGTCTTGGCTTTCTAACTATTGCACTCCCCCATGTTTCCTTCACGCGTTCTTCATTTCTTGTATTCGCTTTTAGACTGTTTGAATTATATGAAGGGCCAAATTCTACTTTCTTCTTACCTTTTGATCCCTTACTGGAGACTACTAGTATTGTCCATTCTTAAGGCTAGTATTTCATGGCCCATTGTACCTCTTCTTTTGTCACACAATACCTTAATTGTAGCCACTCCTTCTTAGGATCCCTTTTGGCATGGATCCACATATTGTGTCCGGAAGCCTTAAAATATGTTATTCCTTGATTCTCCCTTACTACCTTTGATGATATCCTTTATGTATTAGCTACCCTTCCCTACATATTGTCATAATATATAGAAAATATAATGGTCTTTTCCTTCCTTTTTTTTGCATCTGAAGTGTGCCATAATGTCGTATACTTAGTTGCGTGACACTTTCCTAGACTTAAGTAAAATATGTTGTATTTGGATTCTTCTCAACCCACCAAAGCTATCATTATTATCAACCATGCATAATGGAACTCTATTTCAAGATCCTATGCATCCTTGCAATCATCCAAAAATAAAATCAGTAAATATAGGGTCCAACTGAGTAGACTCCCCTTCACACACTACATGGCTATTGCTATGACTCCTGCAGGTTCTTCTTCCTTGCAACATTTCCTTCGAAGTTTACAAGCCATCATATTTGTTTCCAAACTCATCACAAGTTCATTGATTTTGTTAATTATCATTCCCTGGGACCCTCTCTTAGTGCCATATGTCTTCTTCATCTTCTCTTTCAAGGATCTCTCCTTGGTCTTGTCATCCAAATATTGTTCTAGATTTTCTCCATCTATTGGAAAACCTGTAATATCTACAATTAAATATACATCTATTGATACCGACCTATACATCCATAGAATACCCCCATGCAACAATTAAAATAGTTTTTTCACACAAGAATTGACATATTTTCCCCTCCCAAAATGGGGAATTTCCAACAAGTTCATGATACTTGTGTTATACAACCCTTCAATCCACTGCTTTGGCTCTAAAATTGGAACCCCTGATGGATCTATACCTTTCCTCTTCATATAGACTTATGGCACAAACTCAGGTAACTTTTCCCTATCTGCAATATCATGGTTTGAATACCTCAATTTATCCACACATCCTAATATTCCAAGAAGGATCATGACTCCTTTGGGTATGCATGGTGGTGTCAATGTTTCTTATTTATGTTTGCACGATGGCATTTGTATCATCTATTTTCCTTTGTCTTCATTGTCTCTATTAATGGCCCTACTTCTTGGCGCGTATCCTCTTCGTCTTCTGCATCTGAGTCTTACTGGAATGTAACATCTTCCATGAGTACTTCCTCTGACTATTGCAGTGGCTCTGCAACAGGGTTCTGCACTTCCTCGACCTATCCTCTAGGTTCATCCAACTATGTTCTTTCATCATCATTCTCATCCATATATTGTGGTGCTCCTAATATGAGTTGTTGCATGGGTTTCTTCTATGTGCTAGGTTTTCTTGTTTTTGCCTACATCTCGACCTCCATCTCCTATGTCGTTGAAACCTAATCTTCGACCATGGTAGGAGTCATTGGTTCAATGAAGGGCGATGGAATTGCATCCACAAATATTATTCCTTTACGTTGAATATTTTTTTCTACTTCAATTGCTTTCTCCTATGGAGATATCGCGTTGCTTCGTGTTTTCCTTTTAATTTGGCAGTGAGCTCCGACCTTCAGTGGCACCATTCTTCTAAATCCTGCAATAGTTTCTATGAATCCTTATTAAATACTTCTCAAAATCACCTACTCATACTTGATTTTTTCTCCTTATATATTAGTTGCACAATGACATATTGAGTCTTCTCATGCACAACTTTTTATTTTGTATGTCCTATCATAAATTCTTTGCCGTGCTTGTATTTTTCTAACCACTATTTTTTTTTCTTTTCCCGACCGCTTTCCATCTCGATGCACTATTTTTTCTGTCTTTTCACCTTTTTATAGCACACTGTGTCATCCCGTTTTGTCCCACCACTTACTATATGTTAAGTGCATTATCATCTCACTGCCTTTCTAACACATATCTATCTACTTCATCTTTTTGTATTTTTCTTCCTTTTTCTTCTTTTTCCCCTTTTTTCTTTCTTTTCTTCATTTTCTACTTTTTTGTTTCTTTTCTCAGCTTTTTATATATACACTATGTACAATTGTATTTTCCTACGTCTCAACTACTTAGGGTTACTGGGTCGACTATCCCTATATAGATTTAGTCGACTTTCATTCACCAATCCTTAACTCTCTTTGCCTGTTAGATCCTATAGTTGCAAAACACCTCCATATGTGACACACTTTATCTCATATGGCCCTATTCAATGCATCCTAAATTCCCCTGTGTGCTGCAAGTATTTACTATCACAGAGGAGAACCGTATCTCCTTCCTTATATTTCTTATTTTTGATGTGTCTATCATGCCAATCTTTTTCTTTTACTTTATGTACTTCCTAATGGAAACCAACCATAATCCTATCTTCTTATAACTCCATGATTTGAGCTAATACTTCTTGAGTTGCGCCTCTTTTTGTCATGTTTGTAATAGCGAAAATGCACAAACTATGTATAAAATACTCTAAAGTGACTATTGCTTCCTTTCAATACACCAATCTGAAAGGTGTCTTCCCTGTGAGCTTCTTGCATGTAATTCTATAGGCCCATAATATTGTTGGTATCTTTGGATCCCAATCATCCATGTTCACATTGCAAATTTTAGTTAAGGCATTATCCACTATCTTATTAAATTCTTCCACTGTTCCATTAGCCTGAGGATGGTATGGAGTGCCCTTATGATGATGTATCTCAAGTTATTCAGTCATTTCCTAGATGGTACTATTGATAAAGTGAGTTCCTTGATCACTCATCAGAATTCTAGGGCATCCAAACCTTGTAATTATTTTTTCAAACAGGAAGTGTGTTGTAGTCTTTGCGTTGCAATATTTCATTGTTGTTTCTTTAACACATCTGGTTAAATATTTTCTCACTATAATTATGTATCTTTCTCTTGATCTTCTAGCTGGTGGATTGATTGGTCCTACAAATTATATTTCCCACTTGTCAAACACTTTAAGAGTTACCTGAGGTTTCAATGGCATCTCATCCCTCCTGGATGGCTTTCCTACCCTCTAACAGACATCACAATTCTAAAAATACTCCTTTTCATATTTTGAAATTGTTGGCAACCATAATGATGCGCGCAATATCTTTTGTGCATTATCCTTCCCTTCACAATTTCCTCCAGCTAGATCTTCATGTGCTTCTGCTAAGATGATAGGAGGTTCATGATATATGACACATATCCTTAGAATGTTATCTACACCTAGTTTATACAAATTTCCTACAATCAGTTGGTAATCTACATTTATAACCACCAAATTCTTCTTCTACACAGTGGTGTATTCCCTTGGGGAAAATCCTATACTCAAAAATTCAATGATATCAACAAACTATTCATCAAAAATCTACATTGAAAACAGTTGTGCATCAGGAAACTTATTTTCCAAACTACTTGGTTCCTCCACATTGGTTATCCTCGACAGATGATCTGGCCCTGCATTCAATCTTCTAGGTTTCATAACTACTTCAAAATCAAACTCTTGAAATAAGATCAACCATCTACATATTCTTCCCCCCAACACCGGCTTGTTGAGTGGGTATTTAAGAGCAGAGTGATATGTGAACATCTTGAAATGTTGTCCTAACAAATAATGTCTAAACTTTTGTAATGCATACACCATAGCCAAACCTTCTCTTTTTGTTGTATTATAATTATGTTATGAATATGAGAGCTTCTTGCTTGAAAATGATATTGGGTGATCTATATCACCTTCTCCTAGTTGTTTTCCTACTACTCCAAGTGTTATTGAAGAGGCATCCACATGGACATGTGATGCAGGAGCATGGCCATCAACATTCAATGAGGTCGAGTGGAGGACAATTCAGCATCCAACGTACACATTCAAATTTGTTTTTTATCCCAAGGAGAGTGTGTAACTTTAATATTTTCAAAGTATTCTAATTAAAGGTCCCTAAGATTTTGAGGGATTGTTATAACCCTAAATTGCACCACACATGATTACCTGGCATCAGGCCAACTCATATCCTTTCATTTCCAAAACATCTATTGAAAAACCTCTTTGAAAATCCTCTTGGGTCAAGTCCCACGCTCCCTAACCCACTACTGCATGCTTGTGAACGCTGGCAGGCCTACTACAGCCCGCGTTTACCTAACAAAACACAAAAATAGGAAAGTTGCCAACGGGACAAAAAGATATGGGTCAGTTAACTGAAACTCCTGACCATGCATGGCCAAGAGTTCATCCAAAACCCTAGCTCCTTCTAGCCTATAAAAGAAGGGGTAGGGGCACCATTTGGAGGAGGAAAATTATAAGCGAAGAAACTCTGCCCATTTGCCGAATCCATTTTCCCAACCCTTTAGCCTTTCCTCAAGCCTAAGGAGAATTAACGCAAAGTAGTTGGAGGTCAAAAGAAGAGGAGGAGCCCAGGATCAGGATCAAGGAGCAGTGGTCAGTCTCGACTTTGATTGTAAGTTGATTCATTTTGAAAATAATAAAAGAATACTTTTCCCGTCCCAATGCATGAGTTATCTATGATTTATTTAATTTATGCTTAATTTCTAACCCTCAAATAGAAAAGTAGCATGCATGCGTAGTGTTTTGTCTTGATTGCAGGATTATCTTTCGAAGGAGCAGTGCAAGTAAGCGGGCAAAGCACAACGGAGGATCTACACCAAACATCAGTAAAAAGGTTAGTAGTTTCTTTCCATGCATGTATTGTGAAAGAGGGGTTTAAGTTTTGGGTGGTAGGTTAAAAAGTGATTTCTTTACGGTCAAAATCTGCATGCAATTATGACCCTAGTTTGCTAGTCCGTAGGGTATTTTTCCCAACAACAGAATTGGCGACCGTACTGGGGAAGATACTCTTTAGGGTTTCCGGATTTAGTTGAGTTTTTGGGTAGTTTAAGAGATTAGATTTTGTGTTTCTTTGCCTGTCTTTTTCTGTAAGGCCTGAGCTAGTAGGGAGCCTAGTTCTTTATACCAGTTTTCCCTGACTGTTGCTTGATGGCAATTTTCGAGACACACAGAGGTACACGCAGCCTACAGAAGGCCTGCACGCGTGTACCCGCACCCTAATCTCTTATAGCCCGCGTGTGAATGCTAGCTGTAGAGGTTTCAGTAGCGTGTAGGATTTCAAAAAGATGGAGAGGCAGTCCTCCTCTTCCCTATCAGAATTATACATTCTCAAGGGGTTTTCTGGATCCTGTCTGAGTCTTGCTAGTTCATAGTCTTGTCTCAGTTTGTCTTGTTGTGTTTTGTTATTCCTTGCAATTATTTTTATTTTCTGTTAGAAGAAGCATCCAAGCCTTCAAGAGACCCTGGTTATCAATACCAGAGGCCTCTTCCTGGTATGGGCTGACTGTGTTTATTTTTGTCTTAGATTTTATACATACACATGGCCTGTACAAGGTCAGACCGTGTGTACACGCGCTCTGTTTTGGCTCAGCACGTGTTCGCACGCGTGTTGTTTCAGTGACAGTAGCGTGCTTGACAGGCTGCTTTTCAATCAGAGTGGGGAAGTCATCCCCTCCTTTGGTGAGAAGTGTTCCTCTCAGGTGTTTGAGTCTAGGGTTGAACAATCAGTAGGTTAGGGCCTCTTACCCTTAGCCTATTTTTTCTTAGTTGATAGTTGATAAAAAAAAAAAAATTGTTTTTTGGTTTTTAGACAAGTGTAAGAGTCTTTGCTTTCTTGATTTCCATTGGATGTCTTTGCTCTGATTCTTTGTGATCTGCACTTTAAGCCAGAATTTTGTTTTTTCTTGGTTTTAGGTTTTCGGTATTTTCCCTTTGTTGCTTGATTAGCACGTAAATAAAAAAATAAAAAAAAAGAGAAAAAAAAATCTTTGCATTTTCTTCTTTGTTTGAAGATTGTGTTTCTACATCAATAGCTAGGGAGAAGTCTTTTTGTTCATAAGTTTTTTGCAGTGCATTTAGAGCATAAGTAGCTCGTAGTCGATCGAAATTCCTTTATGTTTGCTACATGAGATCTTAGAAAAATTGAAAAGAAAAAGAAGTCTTTCTTTGTGAAAAGTTGTTGATTTTTGCATTTAGTAAAAGTCTTTTGTTTCCATCTTTTTTCATTCCTTTTTTCTTTGAGTCTTTACACATCATCAGTTTCACCTTCATACCCCGTGACGTAAAAGATCCCATAAAAGCAACGCTAATTTAAAATCTATTAGACTTTTTGTTTGTAGGGTTCATATACTAGTTCAGGACTAGGGCCTTGGATTAGGTTGGAGAGGAAACTCTCCAAGACCACTCAAAACCAAACATTGGAGTTTGTGATAGGGAGTGTAGAAGTCCAGTTTCATGGAAGTTATCCGGGACCCCCCTCTAACATAGGGGCTAAACACGAGGCCGTGTGCGGAAAGGTAGCGGAGATAACCCCTCCAAATCCGGACCAAGCGTAGTGGAGAACACATATCGAGGGCTTGTTTTGGGATTCCATTGTTTTCATTTGCCATGGGGCTTCGTGGGTCTTGAATCCGTTCAAGGTCCTCAATTTTCTTTCGGTCCATTTTCTCTCGATACCCTTGACAGGTTTCGGGCTTGATACCCTGCTCATTGTGGTCTACCCGACTTTCGACTGTACCCGCCTGGTGACTGTTCGTGTGCTGGCAAACTAGTTGCCAATCTTTTTAGGGACATACATAGGTGACTGCAGGGGTATACTGCGGTACCTAGGACAAACATCGGGCCACACTTTCCAGAGTATACCCGGAGAGTGCTTCCGTATTCGAGTTGCACTTGCACTGGTAAGTTGGTCTAGTGTTGGTTGTTGTAACTGTTCTTCAAAATAGTTAGTGATTGCTTGTCTTATCTCTTAGGGGCTTCTTTTTAGTGTGTGTTACTATTTGAATGTGTAGAATACCTTAGCGTGCCTTGGATATTCTCACACAGTGGAGGATCCCGAGCTCTGTCGGTCACGAAGTATTTTGGGCTTGCCGCTGGTTATATTGGAGCCACCCCTGCCACCATTGAGGCGGAAGCTAGACCAACAAGGGTCTTTCGAAGCAACCGGGTTACAAACCATTGTGCCCAAACAACTCCCGGAGGAATCAACCGCCAATATTGGCTCAGTTGAAACCCCAACCACTGACACTTGGCCATCGGTCATTGTACCAATCCAATTTTACGAACGCTTGTCAGTGCCTCACACAGCTATGGAAACAAACGATGTTACTTCCTCTGGGAATTCTTCCATTCCCACCACTATTGCTACCACAGGAGAAGCATCTCCTAAATTTCCGTCATCGTTCTGAGCCACCATGGTATTAGCCGAAACTACGTCGCACAGTGGAATGATCCCATCTATCATGGAGACCACAACTCCCTTCACACCTAGTGCGACATGCTCTCTGTTTTCATACGGTATGCCTAGCTCGGGTACAAGTCTTGCACTCACTCACTCCACTTTACAGACTTTGGGTCTGGGGGCAGGGAGCTCTAACGCTCCTCTGCAAGGTCAACTTGGGGGCATTCCTATCCCTTTTAACGCTTTTCCTTATGCTGGAGGGAATATCTCTCCTTCGTCCCCTTCGCTTGGTGGTCTACATCAGCAGTTCGCCAGGCAGCTTGCACACACTAGTTCATTTGGAGCTGGGAGTCAAGGAACACCTGCGCACACTATGCCGGTAGGTTCGTCACCATTTGTTTGGAACAGGACGTTTGGTAACAACACTTTCGCATCCACCGCTTTCCCGTCTGGGGGCACTCCCATTTTTGGACAGTCTACTCCGACGCAGGGTACTACTCCTGTGTCGGGGGCACATATAGCAGGACCTTGGAACTTAGGACAAGGATTCGTTCCCTCCTCTGGAATGTCGTTCTGGGGTAATTCTTTCCACAGTCAATGGAACCCTGGACAGACTTCTATGCCTCTCCCATCAGGACCGGCATGGGGTAATCCTTCCCAAAGTCCTTCAAACACAATGTATGCCCAACATCCTATGTCCTTTATGGGGAATCAGCCAATGATGTCTCCACAGATGCAAAATCCTTACGCTGGTCAGGTCCATGGTTTCTACCAGAATCCGGGCTAGCAGCCAAACTTTTCCTGGCAACCTGGTGCCAGTCAAACTCTAGGACCCTTTTTCCCAAGCTATCAGCAGCAACCCAAACTACCATTCCTGGCGATGTTACACTTTCCAGATTTGACAAGGTTGCTAAATGATCCTATTTGTCACGATCCACGTTGGCCTCCTATGCCAACGAAGTTGCCTTTAGACATTCCAAAGTTTGAGGCCAAGCCTAACGAAGATCCAGGTGATCACGTGACTACCTTCCATCTTTGGTGTTCATCTAACTCATTGAAAGATGACTCCGTCCAATTGCGATTGTTTCAACGCACTCTTATCGGGAGTGCCACGAAATGGTACATCGAGCTCGATCGCTCATGATACTCTTCTTTTGGGGAACTGGCGATGGCCTTCCTTAACCATTTCCAGTTACTTGTGAGATACGACGCTGGCACAGAGCTGCTTGCCAATTTCGAACAGACAACAACGGACCATATCTCTGATCATATCCGAGAGTGGAGACGCCGAAAGAGTCTAATCAAAGTACCAGTCCCACCTGCATTCCTTCTTGAGTGGTTCCTTAAGTCTTTAGTCCCACAATTATCCAAAGACATCGTGACTTCGGGAGTTTTCTCCAAAAAAGATGCCATCATGAGGGCTCAACAGTTTGAGCTCATCTATTCTCATTCTGGTTTATTATACAACATCCTGTCGGATGCACCACGATCGATACTGGATAAAACCAGACAGAGAGCTGGACCACATGTCAATGGTATTGTTGGTTCAACCTAAACCAAGCCCACTGAGAAATTGACAAAACAACTGCAACAGTTATATATACAACACTCAGCGGCCAGCCAGACTACTGCTTTGGCTGCTCCTCCTACCCAAACGTCGGAAGTACACTCCGTGCAAACGACTAACCCAAAGGCTACCCAGTAGCCTGAAGGGAAGAAAAAACAACGAAAGAAGGGTAAGGGGGAGATAAAACCCACTGATAATGTTGGCGAGGGCACCACAGAAAAACGGAAGGCGAGGTATCCATGCAACTTGTGTGCGGAAGACCACCCGACCCATCTTTGTCCTCGACTTGCAGAGGCCCAAAAGTTTTTCACACAGCAACAACAAGCCGTGTTGACTAATCCCTTTCAGCATGGGAAAAATTTAACTCAAGCCTCTACAAGTGTCGAAGGGGGCAGCCAAGAAACCTGCCCTCCTCCAAACAATTCCTCATCCGCGAACGTATATATGGTTAGGGGTGATGCTTTCATAACGACTAGAGAACACGACTATAGTAAACCAAGCACCTCTGAGAAGGGTAAAGAAGCCGAACTCCCATCTCTTCCTCTACATATTGAGAAGACATTGGGAGAAACAATGACACTCATTCCAAAGGGTGCATTTAAGAAAGCTTCTCACAACCCAAATGCAAGGGCCGCCCAGAATTACTCTGTGGTGGAGGATTTATCACAAACCCCTTATGCGATGTCTACTTTGGAGGTCCTCCAAAGCTGCCCTGCTCAGAGGAAAGCCTTGTTAACTTCATTAGGCTCTACTGAGACTTGTAACCCAGGTACCATCATGTTAGATACGACCGACTTAAAACCTCGTCTGCCTTACCACATTGCGTTTCAGATAGTAGTGGCTCATCCCACGAAAACTTTTACACAGAATATCTTCCACACGGTGGTCGACGAGGGCAATTCAACTTGCGTTATGTCATTAGCATGTTGGAAAGCCATTGGTCAGCCCACTTTGTCTCCATCACCTACTCTCCTCACTGCGTTCAATGGTCATTCTTTCTGACCACATGGCATCGTTCCTTCTTTCCCTGTGCAGTTAGGAGGGAAGACTGTATGCGTTGAAGTAGAGGTAGTTGATGCTCCCCTTGACTATAACCTCTTGTTAGGTTAGAGTTGGACTTATGCTATGCAAGTTGTGGTTGCTATAGTTTTATGAGTCTTGTTGTTTCCACACGAAGGCCGGATAGTGACCATCGATCAATTGTCCTTCTCTAGACCTGACCCATCTTTGGGGGCATCCATGGTTCCCATGATTGATAATCCTCAAGCCGGTGTCATTAATGTAGGAGTTGGTTTGTGCCCATCCTTGATGGGTACCTTCAATTACCCACCTCCTCATGACGATGTCAAGTTTATATCTACTCACCACAAGGTTGATATTTTTCACGTTTCGTCGTTCCGCACGACTTACTTTGAGGATCCATGGATTCTTCCTTCCCCATCAGCCACGATGGATGAGACAGGGCACTCCGGCATGTCCATGCCCTTGTCGGTTGCTGAAGTAGCGTACTCTTTAGTCCAGCAAGCTTCAGCTAACCCTGATCTGACTCCCGTACAAGAGTTGGATCCACTTCTAGAGCCTATTTGGGCTCAAGGTTCTCTTGCTACCATCGATTCGTTAGACTTAGTCTTACCTTCTGACGAAGCAGTGATCGAAGCGATGACTAGTCCGGACAAACCTTGGGACGATCTTCATCACAGATCATATTTCCTCCCAGAGTTGAGCCGAATCGAGGTAGGAGAATTCACTATCACCATGACGGGAGATCATCCATGTCCTATTAACCTCTTAGCTACATAGGAAATTTATGCTGAGGGAAATATGGTGACTATCGCTGAAACTATACCTATCAATATCTCCCGAAACCCTAGCGTCATGGAGAATGTCTTCGTCGGAGCGGATTGCTCCCCCGAAGAGATTCAAATTTATACGGATCTTTTTAAAGAATTCTGCGACGTTTTTTCCTGGTCTTAAGAGGAAATGTCAGGTATTGATCTGAAAATAGTTGAACATGAAATCACAACGTATCCTGATGCTAAGTCGGTTCAACAAAAACTTCGTCCAGTCAATCCTAAGAAAGCAGCATCCATTAAGCTTGAGGTTGAGAAATTTCTCAAGGCAGGTTTCATTTACCTTATTCATTTGACTTAATGGGTGTCAAACCCCGTGTCGGTCAATAAAAAACAAGCCACGATTCGTGTCTGTACTGATTTCCATGATTTGAACAAGGCATGTCCAAAAGATAATTTTCCAACCCCATTCATTGACCAGATCATTGATGAATGTGCCGGTTGTGAAGCCTTTTCATTCATGGATGGTTTTTCGGGATATAATCA
Source organism: Picea engelmannii (assembly GCA_009831015.1). Classification (NCBI taxonomy): domain Eukaryota; kingdom Viridiplantae; phylum Streptophyta; class Pinopsida; order Pinales; family Pinaceae; genus Picea; species Picea engelmannii. Next base: position 111,810 of record ML802958.1, read on the forward strand.
AATCCAAATCAAGCCTGAAGACCAACACAAAGCGGCATTCATTTGTCCGTGGGGTACATTCGCCTATCGTAAGATGCCTTTTGGCCTTAAGAATGCTGGAGCCACTTTCTAGCGGGCCATGTATTTTGCGTTTCATGACCTCAAACATATAGTCGAGGCCTATCTAGATGATTTAGCATCACGCTCTTGAAAGCGAAAGGATCATCCTAAGAACCTCAGACTAATCTTCGAATGCTGTCGCTACTTCAGGATTCGCTTGAATCCCAACAAGTGCAGCTTTTGCGTCACGTCAGGACATCTGTTAGGTTTCATCGTATCAACAACAAGGATCATGGTGGATCCTCTTAAGGTGGAGGCAATACTCCAGTTGCCCCCCCCACGCAAAATCTTACAACTTCAAAGTCTTCAAGGCAAGGCAAACTTCTTACGACGCTTCATCGCCAACTATGTCGAAATCACCAAGGGCTTTATGCGTTTACTTAAGAAAGATGTTCCCTTTTTCTGGGAGGAAGCCACTCAACGCTCTTTCGACGCATTAAAACACGCCCTCACAACCGCACCTTTGCTACGGCCACCTAATTATAACAAAGATTTCTTATTATATCTGGCTGTCGCAGAGTCAACCATAGGCATGGTTTTAGTTCAGGAAGATGACTCGTTTTCAGAATACGTGATCTATTACCTGAGCCAAGGCCTCGTAGGACCGGAACTTAATTATTCCCATCTCGAAAAACTTGCGTTGGCAGCAGTTCATGATGTTCAACGGTTCTATCACTATGTTATGTTTCGCAAGACCACCATCGTTGTTGTCGTGAATCCATTCCAGTACATGTTGACACGACGAGTTATCGGCGGAAAAATCAGTAGATGGATGGTTATCCTCCAAGAATTTGACTTAGACTTCATTTCAGCAAAGTCCAAGAAGTCATTGGTCTTCGCAGAACTTATTTTGGAGCTTTCGGTTGAGTCGGGTGATGTTGTGCCTGAGGAATTGCCTATCCGAGGGGATATGTTTTTGATCGAATCTTCAGACCCCTGGTACGGAGATATATTGATCTATCTCCAGACTTTGAAGTGCCCCACCTCTACTTCTCGTGACGAGCGTCGGCGGATACGCCATCAGGCTAAGAATTATCTCATACTCAATGATACGTTGTATCGGAGAGGTGTAGACTGCATCTTGTGTCGATGTATCATTCATGAGGAGGCCATCATAGTGCTCAACGATTGTCATACAGGAGCTTTTGGTGGTCACTTATCTGGGTTGGCAACAGTGCAAAAGATTTTATGAGTAGGTTACTTCTGGCCCACACTTATCAAAGATTGTATCAAGTCGGTCAAGAAGTGCCATCCGTGCCAAATCTTCTCTCGGAAGATGAGGGAACATCCAGCTCCCATGTTTCCTGTCATCACAGTTGGTCCCTTCACTAAGTGGGGGATTGATTACACTACATGCAACCCCCCGTCAGCAAGGGGGCACCGCTATATCATCGTAGCTATCGACTACTTCACTAAGTGGGTCGAAGCCATGCCAACGTTTAAACATGATGGAGAGACTGCAACTCTCTTCTTATTCAACCAGATTATAGCACGGTTTGGCGTCCTAAGAGAGATTGTCATTGACCATGGCAGTCACTTTCAGATCCAAATGATGTCCGAATTAACATCAAAGCTTGGGTTATGGCAAGAACATTCTTCACCTTACTACCCCCAAGCCAGTGCGGAAGCGGAAGCTGTAAACAAAACTCTTAAGACTATTCTACAATGAACTATCAACTCAGCCAAGTCAAATTGGCATTTGATGTTATACTCGGCATTATGGGCTTACCGAACATCTGTTAAGACTGCAACTGGTTTCTCACCTTTACAACTCGTTTATGGGTTGGAGGCAGTCTTTCCCATCGAATGTCAAATCCCATCTCTGAAATTGGCAGTACAGTTATTGCCAGACACTTCTCCACTTGAAGAGCAGTTAGTACACCTTGAGCATCTTGATGAGCAACATCGCGATGCGGCCCTAGCCAACGAGGCTCATAAGCATAAGGTCAAGTGTCAATATGATAGGTCCGTTCGTCCTCGGATTTTTTCTGAGGGCGACCTTGTCCTGGTCTATGACCAAGACAAGGACCCCCTGGGGGAAGGAAAGTTTAAACCCGTGTGGTTCAAACCCTTCATTATCAAAGAGGTATTATAAAAGGACACTTATCGTTTAGTCAATTTTGAAGGGAATGCTTTGGCGGAGCCTAGAAATGGGCTCTACCTCAAGAAGTATTACTCATAGAAAGGTCATTGTGGGTAAATTTTTGTAACATATGTATAGTCTTTGTACTATTACTTTTTACATTTCTTTTAAAAAGTGTTATGGACGTGTCATTGAGGGCGACCTTGTCCTGTTCTATGAACAAGACAAGGACCCCCTGGGGGCAGGAAAGTTTAAACCCGTGTGGTTCAAACCCTTCATTATCAAAGAGGTATTAAAAAAGGACACTTATCGTTTAGTCAATTTTGAAGGGAATGCTTTGGCGGAGCCTAGAAATGGGCTCTACCTCAAGAAGTATTACTCATAGAAAGGTCATTGTGGGTAACTTTTTGTAACATATGTATAGTCTTTGTACTATTACTTTTTACATTTCTTTTAAAAAGTGTTATGGACGTGTCATTGATGTTATCTTTCGTCAATATGGCAGATGCCAAGTGAGTCTGAGGTGTTCGTTGGGTATGCGGATGGTGCTAGTCGACACACGCAGAAGCTTGCCTCCGCAGCTTGGGTAATCTTTACACCACAGGGTCAGTTGTTATCTTCCGGAGGTATATGCTTGGGTGACACCACAAATAATGTTTCCAAGTATAGTGCAGTTATTGAGTTGCTTCATGATGCATTGTCATTGGGTATCTCTCGTCTCTGGGTCTATCTAGACTCTCAACTGATTGTGTCACAGCTAAAAATAATATACCGGGTTCATGATCCAACTTTACACCGACGATTCCTTAGGGTACATCTCTTAGAACGCAACTTTGATTATATTACATATTTTCATGTTCCTAGGAGATTAAACCAAATCACAGATACTCTAGCTAATCACATTTTAGATTGGCATCTGGCCCACATATAAAAAGATCATGGACATAAACATGTAAATACATTTTTGCACACATAATCCATAAGACACAAAAAGAGATAAAAACCATATATAAACATCATAAAATCCTCAAAGTACATAGATGGACGCAAGCACCTCAAAAGTGGGAACAGTAACGAGTCACCGGGCTTATGCCCTCAAAAAATATATAAAACAAGGTGCTCGTGGCACATAAAAATTCTAAAAGTCTGTTCAGGGCCTATGGGCCCTGTTATAATCATCTACTGCACGAGCTAAATGCCTAAACAATCGGACCCATGTTCGAGGTGCCCCCACAACATGAGTCTGCATGGATGGCGGCAGGTCTTCTATCTCTACCATCGGGACTGTGTGATTGAGCACAGTAAATTTCCACTCAATTCTCCTCAGGACCCTCTCAGCCTCTCCTGCTGGGAGGTTCCCTGCTACTGCTGCTCCCCCAGCGGCAACAGCTGCGGCTTCCAGCCGTGGGCGACGCCTGTTCCGTGCATAGTCGGCAGGTCAAACGGGTCCCACATCTGCACGCAATACATGTTTACCCATCAAATACTCTGGCATACAAAAACATGATATATATATCAAAAAAGACATAAAAATTACATATGAAAACAAAAAAAACTATATAGGTGGAGACTTACCCATCTCCCCTCGCTCCTCACCAGAAGGCACTGGTATCTCTGGATCTCTAGAGAAGTCAATCCCTGCATATGGGTAGTCCTCGATAGTAGGGATCTGTCCTGATAGTCAAGCAAAAATGTCGTCGTCGAAGGCCTCAACGGTCCTTCCACCACCCTGTCGTAGCAGTAACACTGCCCATCTACATACTGCGGGGAAAGTGGCCAGATGTCCTTGTACTGCAAGCCGAGGACTGAATCACGGAACTCTCTCGAAAAAGAAAGAACACAGGATAGTCCCAAACCTGAAGTTCCTATGTGTCCGTTGTCGGCAATCTGTATTTTTCCTCCTCATGCACTCCAACAATGTGGTACTCCAATAAAAAATGTGTGCATTCATGCACTGAATGGCACAGTTCATCTGTGCGCGCGAAGCCTGATGCACGGTTGTTGAGCCAGTAATTCGCCCAATAAGCAATAAAATAGTCTGTAGTGTGAGGTTGGTAATCTTGCTAACTGGTACCGAGAAACCTATACGATCGGTCCCAGCCTCACAGTACTCATCTATCAGCTCCGAGACCTTGCTCGGCCCAGCAGGAAAAGTCTGAAAGTTGACTAGTTCCCCTCTCCTTGAGAGGCCAATCAGAAAGTAAATATCCTCGGTGGTGGGCACCAAGGATTGCCCCTCTAGCATAAACGCCTCTGTGTCAGGGTGCCAGTAATCAATCAAGGCATTCAGTAGCCTTGGTTGCACGTGCATAAACGGACATAAAAATAATTTCAACAAACCACACTACATCAACATGGCCACAACATTCGGATCTACAGCCACTAACTCATTGGAGGCCTCGTGCTCCCTTTCCCTTCACTAGACATACATCCTGCCAACACAACAAGGTAAAGGAGGGTCCATACTTGTTTTCATTTACTTCTGCATTAATAAGGGGGGTACATGCGTCCTGTAGAGGCGACAGTCGCATGTACACGCGTGCTGACTTTACTCTACACGCGTGTACCTAGGGCCGACCTTTTTGAGGTCGACGCCCACCCAAAAAACAACTCAAATGCAGAAATTGAAGTATTGAATAGCTAGATAAGGGAGTTTGTACTTACTTGGTCCAAGCAGAGGTCCATTTCGTCCACTATAGCTCTCGGAATCACAATCTTTGGCAAAGGGGGTCTTTTGGCTCCAGAGTCAATTTCCAAATCAGCAATGGTGATAATGAGCTGCCAGCTTCTATTTATAGACTTTTTGGCCTCTTTTTGTCACTTTTTTGGGCCCCCTTATCAGTTTCTTTATACCAA
>ML802958.1:116897-131603 GCA_009831015.1 Picea engelmannii
TAGAGTGATCCAGGAGTTATGTGGGAGGGATTTGATCAGGTATTGGGACACTTTTTTTTTTTTCGAAAAATAAAAAAAAAATATATATATATATATATTGACGGTCCATAAAAAAAAAAAAATCAAAAATCAACTTGAGCATATAGGTTAGGCTATCACCCCAACTTTTGCATCTCGTTGCCTTTTTCTTATGCTATAGGATCGATCCCATCCGGTGGTGACACAGAACCGTCATGTCTACTCTAGAAGTGTCGTGACTTGGTGGTAGAGCTTACCAAAACATGGATGCCCTAGGTAGGTCCTGGTTGCATTATGGTGTCCATGCCATTTCTCACAACACTGTAGGCTCGGGAGTCTGTATAGTCTTTCCTAAATACGAGTTTGAGTCTCATTCACATGGGTATTTTTCACTCTTTGTCTTACCCTCCGGACTTCCAAAACATAACGGGTCTCCTTTTAAGCCCTTTTCAGACCCTCTAAACATGAAAAGATTGTTGAGCAATCTTGTGACCTTTCACGCTCGTTAAACTGAAATTTGAAGTCACGTCTGTCCGGCAGTAGTTTACCCCTTTTGTGGTCTGGACGGTCAACTGTACGAACAAAGGAATACTCTATTGAATTCCCATTCTTTAGAAGAGTATCCTCAGGTATAATTTTATTCCTTTTTTGAGCCTGAGGGACTAAATTTACGAAAAAGAAACCCCCACAGAGTCCATAGTTGAGCTCTTTTCAGACTCCCTAAAATTGAAAAGATCGTCGAGTGACCTTATTCTTTCACACTTGTTAATTGGTCCATAAGAATATTCCCGACAGAGTCCATAGTTAATCTTTTTTCAGACTCCTTAAAACTGAAAAAATAGCCGAGTGATCTTGTTCTTGTCACACTCGTTAAAATGGTTTTGAATTAACATCTAATCGGTGCTAGTTTATCCCTTTTTCAAACCGAATAGACTATTGTCGAAAAAGTTACCCCAATGGAGTCTCCTTTTATTCTTTTTCAGACTCTCTAAATATGAAAAACCACCGAGCTTACCTTCTCTGGGCTCGTTAAACTTACATCGAAGGACGTTACCATTGTGTGTTCTATTAACCGCATTTGCATACCTTACCCATCAGCCTTGTAACAGTTTGCTTCTGCGTCTTAACACCTTTGGCCATTGGAGGATTTTTCCCGAGTATCATTTCACCAGAACATCAGTCTTGTCCTTGTGCCTTGAGCTTGTATGTTTGCAGTACTCGTTCCTCCATTGTAACGTAAAATTCTTTTATTCTTTTTCAAAAAATTATCAAAAAGAACAAAAAAATCAAATATACCCCAAAAAGAGGATGGGAAAAGTATTTTCTTTATTGGCAGCATAATGAGGCATCCTTGGATAAATCACATATGTTCGTTTGATCATCAGACTATGGGATGTAGTACAACCTTAGGAAGCTTTTTCTCACTATATAGAGTTGTGTCCTCCAGCGTTTGGTTACTCTTCCAGACATATGGAGAGTTTGTGTTGCCTCCTGCTTCGTAGACTTATGATTAACAGATATGATGCCTAAGTCTTATCACTTGTCGTGCTATTATCCAAGGGAATTTTGTCACTGAGCCTGAGTCGGCCCCTCTGCAATATGTCTCTTGTTCGCATACCCGGCCATCCTGAACATCCAATCAAGTCTTTATTCGAAATCATTGAAGCCTTCAGTCCGAACATCAAGATTATCAAGTCCATAACCAACGAGTCGTCGAAGACCTCTGGGTAGTGCATTCGTACACTCATATTACACTCCTACCCGAGTTTTAGAAGATTTTGAAGTTTTTTCTTGAGCTCTGAAGTACAACCATCAGGCCGAATCAACTTCTGGGAGATGGATACTCTATATGTATATCTTTCGTATTTCGAGATGTAGCTCCGCTGTGTATTATTCGCGGCTACTCTGTATAGTTATTTGACATGGATCTATAGTGTATTTGATTGGTAGCCATGGTTCTATTTTATCCCGAGCATGGGTATGCCCGCCTCGGTGATACATTTGTTATTTTGCAGATGGCACCTCTTGATTCCTGATTCTTGGGCTCACTCATTCAGCATATCAGTACAGATTGGTAAAAGATTGGTAATGTATTTTAGCCATCATATGCTCTTCTGACCTCACACATTAGAGGGAATCTGTTATAACCCTAAATTGCACCACACATGCTTACCTGGCATCAGGCCAACTCATATCCTTTCATTACTAAAACATCTGCTGAAAAACCTCTTTGAAAATCCTCTTGGGTCAAGTCCCACGTGCCCTAACCCACTACTGCACGCGTGTGAACGCTGGCAGGCCTACTATAGCCCGTGTTTACCTAACAAAACACAAAAATAGGAAATTTGTCGATGGGACAAAAAGCTATGGGTCAGTTAACTGAAACTCCCGGCCATGCATGGCCGAGAGTTCATCCAAAACCCTAGCTCCTTCTAGCCTATAAAAGAAGGGGTAGGGGCACCATTTGGAGGAGGAAAATTATAAGCAAAGAAACTCTACCCATTTTCCGAATCCATTGTCCCAACCCTTTAGCCTTTCCTCAAGCCTAAGGAGAATTAACGCAAAGTAGTTGGAGGACAAAAGAAGAAGAGGAGCCCAGGATCAGGATCAAGGAGCGGTGGCCAGTCTCGACTTTGATTGTAAGTTGATTCATTTTGAAAATAATAAAAGAATACTTTTCTCGTCCCAATGCATGAGTTATCTATGATTTATTTAATTTATGCTTAATTTCTAACCCTCAAATAGAAAAGTAGCATGCATGTGCAGTGTTTTGTCTTGATTGCAGGATTATCTTTGGAAGGAGCAGCACAAGTAAGTGGGCAAAGCGCAACAAAGGATCTACACCAAACATCAGTAAAAAGGTTAGTAGTTTCTTTCCATACATGTATTGTGAAAGAGGGGTTTAAGTTTTGGGTGGTAGGTTAAAAAGTGATTTCTTTACGATCAAAATCTGCATGCAAGTCTGACCCTAGTTTGCTAGTTCGTAGGGTATTTTTCCCAACAACAGGGGTTAGCCATTGTAAAAAATCTAGGAGAATGCAATTTCTTTATTTCCTTAAGGATTGTACATATCTTGAGAATCGACTCATATATGGGTTGTAATTATTCATTTATTGTAATAAATCTTACTGGTAGAATGCTTTAATTATGATGTGAAAGCACTAGAGTAGCCAGAAGGAAGGCTCGAGAAGCCCATCCATATGTAAATGTAGGTAATCTATGCCCTGAAGAGGCTGTTGGAGATTATTGTAATTGTTGTTGAATATTATTATGAGTGATTACAAAGAGAGAAGTTGAGAGCTGGAAGAACTCTTGTAAATTTTTTCCTGAAGGAATATAATAAAGGAGAATTTCTTCCAATGTCTAAGTTTTACTATCTCTGAGTTATCTAGGTAATGTCATGTTATATGTTTTTTTTGTTTATATGCATGTGTGTCTATTTCATGGTTAAATGAATGAGCCTTTGATGTTCTATAAGTTTCAATTGTTTCTCTTCTAAAATCCTGGTGCAAGGAGTGCACACTATCCACACAAGGAGTGCGAAGGCAGAGTCATTTTAGAATCGATAGCTCAGGAGATATAGAGTAAATTTTGTAGAGTGAGTGCAAGGAGTGCACATATACTTGTTGAGTATAAAAGCTCAAAGAATACCCATGCAAGGTGTGCACATGGAAAACACTTAGAGAAGTGTTGAAAGAGTCTCAAGGTGAGCAAGCGCAAGGAGTGCGCAGGAGATTTTCTAAGTCTCAAGCTCGAGAGAAGTAGTGCAAGGCATGCACCAGAGCCTAAGTATTTTAAAGTTTACAAAGCTCAGGAAGGATAGTGAGATTCATCCGTCAAAAGAAAGAATCACCTTTGGTTTAGAGGACGAGAAAGAGAGATCCATTCGGGAGGAGTTAAAGTTCTTCACAACCGTTGGATCTGGAGAACGTGCATAGGCGTTAATGCTTCAAGTCCTTCGAACTTCATGAATTTGGAAATTTTAGGGTGTGTGTTGTGGAGGAGACAAGTTTCCCAAGTTAATGTGGACCATTAGTAGGAGAGGATACATGTCTACATATCAAGAATAGTCCAGAAGCCCGATTTTCCGTAAGATTCAAGGCATTGTTGCAGAGCACGAGAAATTTTTGAAGCTCTGAAGCTTTGAGAATATCCTAACCATTATCATCAGGGCCACGTGTCAGAATATTGATAGTGATTTGAAAATCGGGTATTCCGAGAGAAAGGAGGTGTAAAGTATTTTATCTCGAGAACTCCCAAAGTCTTGAAGGCTGGAGTAGATATCGACCATCCATTACGACGGTCACGTGGACCGTCGATTGATACAGCATTCACGAGTTTGCCAGTTTGACACTCCGAAGGATTTAAGGTATTGTGTTGTGAAAAGATTTGAAGCCCGGAGTGTAGAGCAAGCATCAACCTTTTATTTGAGGTAAGTTTCAGTCATTCAATCTACTAGTTTAGAGTTCATACATTTAGAAGAATCGCGTGTTGGAGTAGGTAAAATCTCCGAATTACGAAGTCTTGGAGTCTACGTGAGCCATAGATATTGGTGCTTATTGAGAGACGTTGATCCTCGTGTTTTTTAGATGTCCATGAATTCATCATTCGGATGGATTGCGGGTTTTTATCATTGCAACTCCTGAATCACGGAGCTCTGAAGTGTTGGAGTTCCTTCAGGTTAAGAGCTTAGCCCATGGTTTTGGCCTGAGGTCACGTGGATTTCTCCACTTAGGTAAATATACCCTTGTGAACACAGATATGCACATAGGGAAAAGAGATAAGTCTTGTGGTATATAATTTTGAGGGTTCAAAAGGAACCTAATAGCTAACTTAGCTCCAAAGATGATCAATCCTTAGACCAGGAGGTCGCGCGAGCCCTGGAGGTGATGGGGCTTTGCATCAAGTGGTATCAGAGCCACATTTTGTCTACAGACAGCAGGAAAATAAGGAGACTTATTCGATATCATCAAGTGATATAAAGAGCAGGTAAAATTAAGCTTTGTGTGAAAGAAAACTTAGAACCATGCCACCAAGGAGACGCAGAGAAAGACCAGTCATCAATGCAGCCATTGAAGAGGAAATGTGACAACTTCGTGCAATTTTATATTCCATGGAGACAACACAGAGAAGAGCACCTAATTTGGTGATGCCAGTGAAGCTGAAAGTTAAGAAGTTGAAGAAGAATAAATTGTGGGAGAACTAGCAGTGGAGGAGCGACTCTTGAGAGTTGTTGTCAAGTTGAGAACCAGAGAAAAAATGGAATTCCCAATGTATGAAGGAAATATGAATGTGGAACAACTACTTGACTCGATAAGTGTTTTAGGTAAATACTTTGACTATGAAGAGATTGATGATGAGAATAAGGTAAAGCATGCAGTAACCAGATTGAAGGTACATACATCTTTATGGTGGGATGAATTGCAATATGACATAAGGAGAAAAGGTAAGTCTAAAATTAAGAATTGGGATAGAATGGAAGATAATTTGAAGGCTAATTTCGTACCCAGGGATTATTAGATAAATATGTTCAAGAAATTGCAGAATCTGAGACAAAAAAGTTTGTCGGGGAAGGAGTACACTAAAGAGTTTTACAAGATGAACATAAGAGCGGGACATAGGGAGAATGATGAAGAAAAAGTCGCCATGTACATTAATGGCTTGAGATATGAAATCCAGGATGAGATTAGTATGATAACAATGAGAACTGTGGAAGATTCTTATTAGGGAGCCTTGAAAGCGGAAGAAAATTTGGCAAGGAAGCAGAGTCAATGGAAAAGAGGAAAGAGTCCTAAAAGAGGAAGAGGAACCATCAAAGAAAAGTTTTAGAAGTCCAGAGAAGCTAGAAAACATCACAGTCAGACAGAGAGAATAGGAAGTTCTATAGGAGTACACTATGGAGGAATAAAATCTTTTCCTCGAGGTAGAGGAAGAGGAAGAGGAGGATAAGTGAAGTGTTATGCCTATGGAAAGATAGGGCACATGTCTTGGGAATGTCCTAAAAAGAAAAATGTAGGAGGTGGAGAAGCTCACATTTCTGAAGCACCGAAGAGGAATGTGGAGATAGACATGAAGGTAGAAGAAGCGGAAGAAGGAAGATCACTCATGATGAGGAAAGTTCTCGTGAAGCCATAGAAAGAGGTACAAGAACCAGTCCATGAGAACAGCTTGTTCAAAACTTCTTGCAAGACCAAATATAGGGTATGCAAGGTGATCATAGAAAATGGGAGCACTAATAACTTGGCATCCACAGAAATGGTGGAAAATCTTAAATTGGAGATGACTACACATATGAATCCGTACAAGGTTTTGTGGTTGTAGAAAGGATATCAAGTAATGGTAAGTCGATAATGTAAGGTTGAATTTAAGATAGGTGGTTATAGAGATGAAGTTTTTTGTGATGTCTTACCCATGGATGTTTTTTATGTTCTGTTGGGGAGACTTACATGTTCTGTTGGGGAGACTTTGGCAATATGACAGGAATGTCATACATAATAGGAGGAAGAATACTTATACCATTGAGAAGAATGGGTGTAAAGATATGTTGTTGCCAATAGAAGATAAAGGAGTCAAAGAAGAAGCCAGTCCTAGTATACTTCTCATGAGTCGAAAGGAACTCTTAAAAGAAGTTAAGAAAGACCAAAAAATATAGTTTGTTGTTGTCGGTAAGATGAGGGTCATTCTCACAAGAAATTCTTTGAATGATTTTCCTAAATAAGTTCAAGATTTATTGGATGAGTTCGTTGATATTGTGGTGGATGAGTTACCTCACTCTTTACCACCCATCAGGAGTATTAGTCACCATATTGACCTTATTCCAAGAGCAATTTTTTCTAATAAACAAGTATATAGATTGATCCCTCGAGAGAATGAAGAGGTCAAGGAGTAATTCCAAGAGTTGTTGGATAAAGGTTTGATCAAGGAAAGCTTGAGCCCATGTGTAGTACCAACTGTTTTGAGTCCAAAGAAGGATGGAGGTTGGAGAATGTGCACATATTCTAGATCCATCAACAAGATAACCATCACGTATAGATTTCCTTTACCCGGAATGGATGATTTAATGGATTGCTTGAGTGGAGCTAGTTATTTTTCCAAGATAGACTTGAAGAGTGGTAATCATCATATTAGAATGAGAGAGGGAGATTAATGGAAAACAACATTTAAGACAAATGAAGGTTTGTATGAGTGTCTTATTATTTTGTTTGGCTTAACAAATGCACCAAGTATGTTTATGAGGTTGATGAATGAAGTACTCAAATATTTTATTGGTAAGTTTGTGATTGTTTATTTAGATGACATCCTAATCTTCAGTAATACTGAAGAGGATCATTTGAGATATTTGATGTTTTTGAGAAGATTACAGCAGGAGAAGTTGTTGGGGAATTTTAAGAAGTGTTCTTTTATGAAAACATAACTTGTATATTTGGGGTTCGTAATATCTTCAAATAAATTGAATATGGATCCAGAGAAGGTGAGGGAAATCATAGAATGGCCTTCTCGAAGAAGAGTATTTGAAGTAAGAATTTTTCATGGGTTGGAAAGTTTTTATAGGAAAATCATCAAGAATTTCAGCAGTATTTGTGCACCCATACTGGACACCATAAAGAAAGAAGATACATCTTTTAATTGTACAGAAGAGGCTGAGAAGGGATTTAGAGTGTTGAATTTTTTTTTAATAGAACAACCTATTTTAGTTCTACCAGATTTTAAGAAGAGTTTTCAAGTCAAATGTGATGCAAGTGGAGTAGCCATTGGCACAGTTTTAAGTCAAGACAATAAGATTTTTGCTTATTTTAGTGAGAAGTTGAATGATGTTAAGAGGAAGTATTGCACATATGACAATGAATTTGATGTTGTGATTCAAGCTTTGAAAAAATGGAGACATTATCTTATCACGAAAGAGTTTTTTTTATAAACTGATAATCAGGAATTGTATTTTATAACCAGACAAGAGAAATTGAACCAAAGACATGACAAATGAGTAGAATTCATGAAGAATTTTACTTTTGTTATCAATCATATTAGTGGAAGTGCTAAAAAATTTGCAAATGCTTTGAGAAGGAGATGTTTGATATTATAGGAATTCCAAGTGGAGACATTAGTATTTGAACACCTGAAGGAGACGTATCAAGAAGATCTAAATTTCAAAGAATCTTTTGAAGCATGTGAGAACCCTTTTCTAAGTGAAAGAAATCATTGGATGGAATATCTGATCCAAGATGGACTATTATTCAAGGGAATTCGGTTATGTATCTTGAAATGCTCAATGAGGGATAACTTGATAAAGGAGAAACATAACAGAGGATTGGCTGGACACTTTGGCCATGACAAGAAATATGCATACTTGAGGTTTTCATATTATTTTCCAAGCATGATGTATGATGTGAAAAATTTCGTGGACATATGCAGAATGTGCCAATATGCTAAGGGAAAGCAACAGATCACTGGATTGTATCTGTTAGTGCTAGAAGTTTCCCCTAGACTGTTATAGGGTCAAGCCTAGCACATCCTCAGTTATTGCAATGATTTTAAAAATAAGGATGTGTTTTGGGTTTCGAAAAAAAAAGGTGGATCAGGTAAAGTGAAAGAGAAAGAATAAAGGAATAAGCTAAATGCAGATCAATGAATCACCATTGGGCATGGAGTCAAGTAAACACTCTATTATATTGAAGGCTATTGAACTGCATATTAGACAAAATACTTATATGATGATGGATAGAAGAATGGAGAGTGTGATAAATAGTAGAACATCCACCAAACAAAAATTCTCTCTGCAAAATGTATTTGACAGGTACTTGAACAAAGCACACAAACAACAGGAAGATCACAACAAATCTTGTTGCTCAAGAATCTATTATTTATGGACAATCATTGATTCTTAATGGTTGTAACTCATTCAAGCAAGAAGGAAAAAATAGAATGGGAAACGAAGAAATCACAATCTGATAACACGACTCACATGGATGTTCAATGTCTGAAATGAATGCTTAATAAAACTACCCATAGGCTTACAATGCTCATATAGAAGTTGATTAATCAAATTCTTCTCAATATTTACCCTCACAGGCCTCTCCCCCGGTTGTCCATTACCAAAAAATAACTTAAATAGTTGAGTCCCCATAAACAGACTCTTGTTATCTCCCTCTAAACAATCATCACAATGAACTAAAAATAGAAACAATCTATGATATCTTGCAAAAAATCTAGGACAACTAAAATTAAATTCCTTGCAATCTGTGATCTGGAGTCATCTCGCCAGTTACTCTACCACCTTAAAATCTGAGATATGTAATTAAGTGTTTGAATACTCATCTACTTAGAAAACTGGATCGGATCTCTAGAAATTAGGATTTGCTGCCAATATGCTAGAATGTCGGTTTCATTAGCTAATTTTGATGATCTTTTGATTTCTTTGCCTAAAAATATGGGATGGTCCATCATCTATTTCTTCAAACTTTGGATATGATTATTGCTAACTAATCATGCTCCTGGAAATATTGAACTAATCCTAAAGATACTGGATAGAACCCACTGAATCTAGAAATTATTCTTTAATAGTCTGTTATAGAAGCATTATCAAATCTGGAGATATGGAACTAATTTGATCGACTGTTGATTTGATGGGTTTAAATCTAGAAGAGATTATGATACCCTGCCATCAAATGTTCCATCACTAAATATCGAGAAAACACTACTCGATTTTTCCTTCTGAGCAATCTTGAAATGATAAGATTTGTCTGCTCTGTATGTCCATGAATTTATGGATATCTACCTTTGACTAATAACTCAAAATCAAACTGAATCCAAAATATATGAAGTCTCTGCAATCCAATTCCAAACTCCAGCCGAGATTTGCTTCTTTGTAGCTCATATAATAGCTTCATCCATTACAAAAAGAGGTCACACTATTGTCCAATCCTCTAGTGTGTCTGCATATGGTGTTGGAACATCTTGTGAAGATAAGCGCATAATGGGTGAATCTAAATAGTCCAGAATTTCTCAATAATTGCAACCCTGAGACTAGCTCCAATGTCACTAGTGTGCATGCAATTTTCAACAATCAACACTCTATGTGTCTTTTTATTGAATTCCCAATTGTGTTCAAGTCAAATGGCTTCAAAGAGCAGACGTCAATTATATCTGGATCTACTGTGCATGCTCTTCCTTTATATATACATGTTGGTAGAAAATGACCCGAGCTCTGTTCATTGACATTTGGCAAACTATGGCCTCCTTTCAACACCTAGATTAAGTCACCAATATCAATGCCATCGGATGATTAATGTCCATGTTTCCTCGCGACTTCTTTCTAGCGTTGAGTAGCACTTTGATATTTAGAACGCCAACAACGTTAAGTAGTGTTTTTTTAATTGTTGTGTTGGTTTTATATGAATATTGATCGGATAACCAAACCAAAATATCCTTGCTCCTAAAGACATACTCTGCATGGCTTAACTCTATCTTGACTATAGTCCCGACCTTATGAGTGAATCTCATTATTTTCCCATAGGCTCCTCTTTGTGGCTTGGCACTTGGGGGCTAGTCTCATGTTGACTCGTGGCTTGTGTGTTGTGTGGCAGGTTGCATGTAACTGGAGCTTGGGGCGTTGGACCTGGAGTTTGTCCTTCAGGCCCACAATTTGATAAAATATAACAACTTTGCATAAGGCCGAGAGCCAACTAAAAAGAGCCAAAGTTGGTTAATAAAAGAAGCCTTAAACCAAAATTGGCTTAATCAAATCAACCACATCTCAATCAATAATCTAGTGTCATTGATTTGTTAGACCAACACGAACATTGCCACAATATATCAAATCATAAGCCATCTAGATATGGCCCAAAGAATTTAAGGAGTTTTTTGGGAAGTGAGATGATGTTTTATGATGGCACTGCAAGAATATCAATATATCAGTAGCGTGTCTATCGCAACCAAAAGTCCAAAATTCAAAACTGTAAATTGAATACTAACACTGGCTCCTTCTAGGGATGATTTTCTCCCCGTGAGGCATCAAGAACAAGCAGGCCACTGTGCCTTTTCCTCTGTGCATCCGTGCAATGCAGCCTACAAACTTTTGTCTTTGTAAACGTTCGCATTCTATTGTGTTGTGCCTAGTCCATTGGGTTATGGAGTCCGTCAATAACATTTCAAATCATGCCCAAACTTCTGCAACTAATTCAAACTCTAACAAAATTCTGAAACTAAACTTTCTATTGCAAACTATCATATTGACAAGAATCTTCATGCCCGATGGAGAGCTTATTTCTCTTATCAATTCCTTAAGGATGCATTCTAAGAAGGAAAGCACAGGATTAGGAAAACTAGGAATAGTTGAAAAATTGAGAGGTGCAAACCTCCGAGCTAAGATAGCCTCGATGGCCATCCTGTATCTTCAACCAGTGGAGTCTCTTATGAATCTTGGAACAATGGAGTCGCCAATTTCACATGATTTCACATGATTAGCATGATATAATCAAAGGAAAACTATAGAATAGAAGGCATAAATATAAGAATAGAGTAGACAAAGGATAAGAGAGGTGAATTTTGAAATTGGAGATCAATTTTTAGCACACATGAGAAAGGAGAGATTTCCAAAAGGGAAATATAACAAGATGAAGATGAAAAAGATAGGACCATGTAAGATCCTCAGAAAATTTGCTACAAATGATTATGAGATTGAATTTCCAGAGGACATTGGAATATCACCAATATTCAATGTAGTAGACTTATATTGTTACAGGATGAATGATACAGAAGGGACAGATGAATAGGAGGAGATTCAATGGAAGTGAAATATGCCCATAATAGAGAAGCCACAGATATAGAAGATTTTAAATCAGAGGATTGCTAAAAATACCAGGAGAAAATTTTATTATCAGTATCTGGTTAAGTGGAAATATCATCTGGCAGAAGATGTCAGTTGGATAATTTAAAATGATATCCAAAAGCATGGAAAGACAGTGCAGGAGCTCATGGATAGGAGTCCATGAATATTTTTGTCCAGAGGAGTATGATGCAGGAGCATCGCCATCAACATTCAATGATGTCGAGTGGAGTACAACTCAGCATCCATTGTGCACATTCAAAATTGGTTTTGATCCCAAGGAGAGTGTGTCACTTTAATGTTTTGAAATTATTGTAATTAAAGGCCCCTAAGATTTTGCGGCATGAGCCATTGTAATCAATCTAGGATATTTTAATTTCTTTAATGCCTTAAGGATTGTGGAGATCTTGAGCATCAAGTCATATATGGGTTGTAATTATTCATTTATTGTAATAAATCTTAGTGGTAGAATGCTTTAATTATGATGTGAAAGCACTAGAGTAGTCGAAAGGAAGAATCTTAAAGCCCCTCCATGTATAAATGTAGGTAATCTATGCCTAGAAGAGGTTGCTGGAGATTATTGTAATTGTTATTGAAGCTTACTATGAGTGCTTCCAAAGAGATTAGTTGAGAGCTGTAAGAAATCTTGTAAATGTTTTATTGAAGGAATATAATAAAGGAGAATTGCTTCCAATGTCTGAGTTTTCTTATCTTTGAGTTATTTGGGTAATGTTATGTTATTTATTTTTTGTGTTTATATGCTTCTGTGTGTATTTCATGGTTAAATGAATGAACCTTTGATGTTCTATAAGTTTAAATTGTTTATCTTCTAAAATCTCGGTGCAAGGAGTGCATAGTGGCCACGAAATGAGTGTGAAGGCAGAGTAGTTTTCAGACTCGATAGCTCAGGAGAGATAGAGTAAATTTTGTAGAGTGAGTGCAAGGAGTGCACATATACTTGTTGAGTATAAAAGCTAGAAGAAGACACGTGCAAGGTGTGCACAGGGATAACACTTAGAGAAGTGTTGAAAGAGTCTCAAGGTGAGAAAGCACAAGGAGTGTGCAGGAGATTTTCTAAGTCTTAAGCTCAAGAGAAGTAGCACAAGACATGCACTAGAGCCTAAGTCTTTTAAAGTTGACAAAGATCAAGAAGGATAGCTAGATTCATCTCTCGAAAGAAAGAATCCCATTTGGTTTTGATCAGGGGATCAAATTTTGCTCAAAAATTCAAAGTGCTCAGAAACACTTCAAATCAAACGAGAGTGTAGACCTCGTCGTTACAAACCCAACGCAACTCGTTTGGGTTCAAACGGGTGTCGGGAGCGAGAGATATCACGTTCTGTTCAAAATGGCAAACAGGCAAAAAAAGGGATGTTGACTGTACAGTCTGTACGGATGATGATGTGGCAGACTGTATGGATGACGTGGCAGGCCATACGCTGACATGGAAAACATTTATTGGGTAGTTGGCATATGACGTGTTTTGTTGACATCGAATGGGAATGTGACATGTGGCCCAATCAAAGGCTGCCATGTGTCACTTGCTTGTTGGTTAAAACCTTTTCACTCAGCAGGAGTCAACCCCGTGACTCCGGGGATAGGGTAAAGCTTTGGGAAAGGCCGCCCAACTAGCTCTCCCACATATTTTCCTTGTTATATATATATGCAAATCAATATATTTAACATTGTTGTAATGTATGTTTGGGCATGGACCAGGCCAGGGCTAAGCCCCGGCCCGTGGTCATGTGTTATATTGTATGTGACCAGCGCTATGGTGGTTACCACCGTAACCATATTATAATCATTTGTTATATGTGTGCAGTTTGGCATACCATGTGACCAGTATACATGTGCGCAGGTTTGACATATAATTCCAACGGTTGTTTAAACATTAAGCCATGTTGTGTTGGCGCGCGGTCATATGACTGCCATGTGCCCACAGGCCTTGGTAGTTAGGGCTAGTGTGTAACGGTTCGACAGTTTTGACCGGTTGTGCGGTTGCACCCGGTGCCAAGTTTTTACGCTTTAAATTGCGTGTGGGCTAGGTTAAGCCAGAGGAGGTGCATTTTGTAGATGCATAGACAACAAACTTGAAGGGGAGACTTCAAGGAAGCCTATCTTCTTCATTTTTTGGCCAAACGAGGTGCTGAAAAAGCCCAGCTAGGGGTTTTTGGATGTTCTGAAGCCATTGGAGCAGTCTATTGGTCATTTTGAGCATTGTAAAACACATTTTTGAGCACTTTGAGAAAATAATACAAATGATCCATTGGAAGTTGGACCAGGTGATGTAGCCCAAGAGAGGGGTGAACTCCTTTATCATTTGTTGTGTTATGTGTTTTCTGTTCATTGATTATGATGCTATTTATATGCATTTTGAATGATTAAATCCTATTATATGTGTTGCAAAGTTGATCCATTTTCTTTTAACACATAAATTTAACTTGCAAATATTTTCAAGAATACAAGCCTTCTTCATTTTTAGATCAAGTTGGTATCAGAGCATAGGTTTTTGAAGACTTGATTATTTGCAAGTGTTTTGTTTTCTGATGTTCACAAGGTTGAAACTCACAAGAGGAGAAGGTCAACTTGTAGAGCCAAGTTCTCATCCTTCAAGGAGAAAACATATTCCATCACCGCAAGTTTCAAGAAGGCATTCACCAAGTATGGCTCATGAAGAGAGTCATGAACATGTTCCTGCAGAAGATGAAGATCTCAGAAAATATTTCATGGAAATGAGAGAGATGATGAAGATCTTGATAGAAAGGAATACAAGGTTGCAAGGTGAAGGCTCCAACCCTTCAAAGCATAAGGGAGACAGTGGTGATAAAACTCCAAACGGAAATGGAGGGAATGGTGCTTCTCCACCA
>ML802958.1:149255-175232 GCA_009831015.1 Picea engelmannii
AAGGAGGAGGTATTTTTCAGTGATATTTTGTTATTGATGTTTTGAGTATACTTATGTTTTAAGTTCTTAAATCTTAAGGTTAGCGTACTACTTATTTCATCATGTTATTAGATTTATCATTGAGAAAATGTAGAATAATTGTGTAAATGAAAATGGAATAATGCTAAAACGAAGTTGTTATTGTGTATGTGTTTGAATAATGATTATCTGCTTAGCATCTTGTGGACGGGTGCTACACTCTAGTAGATATCTCATGTAAGTAATGCTGTCAATTATCCATTCCTGTGTCCAAATATGAAGCACAAGAACTAATGCTTCTCCAACTAAGCATTCCATCTAGTGTTGGGTTAATGTAATCTTCCTTGCATGAGGTAGTTCTATACAACTGGTTTATCTCTTCTATGATGACATTCTTTGTCACAGGTTCAACATATCTTTCACCTTTTGAAGGATCCAAAGGTGCAATGACTCTATATTATCTTGATTCAAAGATCATTTTACTGGTGTTCAGTTTGATGATATCTTGATTGTCAAATTCCCAATCCAATCCCAACAATGTTGAATAAGGTTTAGTATTATCTATTATATCAATCACTTCAAAATATTCCATAGTGTGCACATCATCTAAATCCATTCGTATGTCTTTCAATATGCCAATTGGTATCAATTTATGTTGATTTTCTAGCTTCAACTGAATAGGTGAATACCCCAGTGTAGGTTCCCCCATAGCTTCCCATGTCTTCTTAGGAAGAACATTTACATCAGACCCCAAATCTAATATGATGTCACGCATGTTAAAATATCCAATATTTTCATTCAATCTGAACTCCCTATTTTTGCGTGCCTTTCAACAGACATGATTTACTTTCTTTTGTTTCAATTGTATCTCTTCTCCATAATTACATTTTTCTAACAGCCCTTGTAACATTTGTATATATGATTTATCATTCAACAACTTCAAACAAGACCCCAAAAAGTGTCTTAGATTACTTACTTGTTCTGAAGATTGATCTATGTTGGTATCATCAAATAGATGAGCCATATCATATACTGGTACATCATCTGTCAGCTTTGTACTTGAAGTAGAAGAAATATTCTCCTTCAAAATCTATCATCTAGCCTCCTTGAATGTCTCATTTTCTTTCTGCGCATAAAAATGTTGTTGAGGTACGGTATTGACCCACTGTTGTTGGTGTTGAAATTTTGGTATGCTTGTTTAACCATAGACAATGTCACATCATTTTTACCCAACCATAAGCTCAAGGCCACCCCTTAGCATCCTAACCTTTACTTAGAATAATTATGGCAAACCTACTCCAGAACCAACAGATAAACCCTGGCTACTAACTCAAGACAAGTAGAGCGCTCCTTCTCCAAGCTTAGTGCAAAATAGAGAGAGAGTCCCCATATCCATAGAAAAATTACCATACACAAATACAGTAGTTGTAGTTGCACTACTTGCACCATACTTAACAACAATATCACCAAGAATATCATTAAGAACCACCAAGAGAATCACCAAGAAAATCACCAAGAAAATCACCAAGAGAGAGACCAAGAGAAAGGGATGACCATGCACCCTTATTCCTCCTTGCAGCTGCAACTATAGCTCTCCACAAGACTTGTGCACTTACTGGCTATCCAAATGAGCTAAAACGTCCTCTACTTATATTAAATTGTCTAGTGACTTTTTTCTCTGGCCCGACTTGACTTTCTGGTAATTATATTTTTAGTTTATCTTTTTCCTGTCGAGCCAAATTGTATTTCTGGAAGATAATATTCTAATATTATTATTATTTTAGGTCAACTTGTCTTATAGGGTTTCTACACATCTGGTTAATGGTTCATTTTCTCCAGAATATTCTATTCTAAGTCAAAGGTTACACGTGGAGGTTAATACCTCCTGTAGCTACCAAAAAATCAACACTCCCTCTTAGCTAGGGAGGTATTTACTAAGATTTTTTGTATGTAGTGGTCTCAAACACATCCATCCATATCACATGGCATGTGAAAGACTCACATGGTCTTTCATACCAGTCTACATGTAGCATCACCATATCCACACAAGATATCCATAATGCAACATGACTTCACCCCATGCATCCAAGGTCTGTGTATAGCTCTCAATAGCTACAACATGTCCCCATGACATCCACTACCCTGCAACGCATCAACACCTGATCATGTGCACCCTCAGTCTTAGTTCCAACCCTTTTTCATGCTTGGTGAGATCCACCAGACTCAGTGCCAACCCTTTTTAATGTTGGATGAGACACACCAGACTTAGTGCCAACCCTTTTTCATGTTGGATGAGATTTTTCCATTTTTTCTCAGTGCCAACCCTTTTTCATGCTGGATGAAAACTAGTCACTCCCTCTAAAGAGGGACCATGCCAAGCTTGTCCCTAAAGTACTCAAACTTCATCCTTGACAAAGACTTTGTAAACACGTCTACAACCTCATCCTATGTAGTCACAAAATTGGAGCCTCACTGGTTCCTTCTGTACTATATCCTTGATATAGTAGTATCTGATCTTGATATGCTTTGACCTGTCATGGAACATTGGGTTCTATGAAAAATTCATGCAACTCTAGTTGTCACACCAAATGTAGTTTATCTCCAATCCAAGACCAAATAACCCGGACAACATCTTTTGAATCCACACTACTTCTTTGCTTGTTGCACATGTTGTCGCATACTTAGCTTCAGTCATACTGAACACCACACATGACTGCTTCTTTCATCCAACAGAGACTCCTGCTCCTTAATTTTTTACCTAACCCCATCTGGAACTCAACGTCAGGCTGCCTCTCAAGTAGTAATTATCAACTGGATATTCAATCTGTTGACTTCATCACTTGTCCTCCAGAAAAAATCTCGTCATTCTCTTCTTGTAGGTATTACCTACAAGTCAAATTTAGTCCAATAGTCAACAACATTCCATAATCATGAAATTAATCAAGGCATAAAGAAATAACAATAAGTATGATGACATAGTAGTCATATTCATGAAACCACACATAAGGTTTTATTATCTTTGACCACACTTCTTCTCAACACTCATCCACATACTAATACATGTGGGAACTATCTAGATTCCTTCCATATCTACCAGAACATACTATAAGGAGTGTGCTACTCCAAGCATGTTAACAAAGAGGTTTCATCCTAGACAAGATCCATCATGAGATGTTGTGTAGTGTTATAAGCTACATACTTATAACATCACATGCCAAACATGAGCCTACTATTAAAAAAAAACTGGGTCACACCTTAAATAAAAAATATGACAATGAATCAATCATAGTTAATCATGTCTCTGAGAATTAGATCATGCACTATTATGTCAAAAGGTATTCACTTATTCTTCACTGTATGGTCCAACTAGATCCCTCTAAGCCTTGAATCCTTCTAAGTTGGTACTTAGTGGGGTCGCCTGCCTCACCACTAGTGGAGCCATATGCTTCTCATGACATGGCTCATCAATGCTATATGGCTTTGCATCCTGTAAAGTGTCACAATACCATGTTGGTATCTTCCTGGTTACTGCAATGATTCTGGGTAGGCCCTTTTGGCTCTACTAACTCTTCCCAATGATATGAAGAGTGATCAACTATACTAGAGGAATTTTTTCAATCATATTTGGAGACTTCTACTCCTTAAAATCAATCTCCGTATGAAATACTATAAATCTCACAAAAGTACCCTTCTTTGTCTTCTTCTTCTTTGGTACATGGATGTATATAGTCGTGCATACAACTTCTTATCTGGATAGTCTGCTCCATGTCTCAAACTAGAGACCATCTAATATGTTGGCTCCTACAACAATCACTATAGCTTCCCTCAGAGTTATCACCTATGACCTGCCTGGAAAAAGGACAACAAAGGGGAAAATAGTGGACAAGAATAATACTCTTATAATAAAAAAAACAAGAATGAGAACAATAATCACAGTAGCTTCTTCTCAGATCTATTGCTTGTGACCTTCCTGGAATAAGAGAAAAAATAAAAATACAATAATAGGAAAAACACTCTTCTAGTGTTGTGATCAATCATTCTTCCATGGTATCCTCCGTGGAATTTATAAAATAACCAACATGACCTTCCTAGAATAAAAACAAGAAGTATCTCCTAGAGGAGATGTTATTTCATCTTGCAAATAAGTACAATAAGTATTTATATCAATAGTACTTACATGCTGCCAATTATTCATTGTATCTAGCAGTAATAGAACCTTTCAAGGATTGTTGTCACAACTAGTATTGCAGCAATTATCAAACTTGATATGTACAAATTGGAAACTTATTAATTTAATCAATCAAACATGGAACCTAGAGTCTTATCATTAAGAACGAGTGTTGTTGATTTTCATCTGAGTATCCTTCACTCAAGATGAAAATTATTCTCTTCAACCTGTCCTATGTACTTAAGACAATATACTTTCTTGACAAAAATCTGAGTTAGAGAATATAATACAAATAAACTCTAAAATCTCAACCTTAATCAATCTAATAATTTGACTAAGTTAGTTTCTAACTTCAACTTTGACCAGAGATTAGTACGATAATCATAACTTCAATAGATCAAAAAATGCAACCTAGATGTTCATAATTCCATAACAACTAGAGGCATATGAAAACAATCAAACCTGGAGTGTGTTGTTCCTCTGAATGTGTTGGATCTGAGATCCCTCTATATCTACAATTGTAAGAGATCCCTTCTCCTACAATCACACTCAAAATAGTGATACAATTTAAATATATATAAGTACATACCTTCGATAACATCAGCAGGTAGTGGCACCATCGAGCAATGGTGACAAACAATGATGAAACTTAAAACTTCAAAGATGCTCCAACTTGTAATATAAAGGTAGTTGGAGATGCACTAGGGTAAGGCACACTAGGAAAACCAAAGATTAGTCCCAATACTTCCCAAAAAATTTCACTACAACTGGTACTGGAACTAGTGTTGTCAATGGCACGAAGGAACTGACACTACAAACCTAGGGTTTTATGAGGAAACCAGAATTTTCAACTTCAAAAATTTGCAGATCTGATCCAGGGAATAGATGCACCCTACTTAGGTGAACTTCTTAGTGAGTTTAGTATGTGCTCAATGAGATTGAAAATGGGGGAATTTAAGGATCTTCCTTCGAGTGGTTTGACTGTTACGAAGGAAACCAACTCTGATTCCATGTTGAAATTTTGGTATGCTCGTTTAGCCATAGAAATTTTCACTTCAGTTTCACCCAACCATAGGCTCAAGGCCACCACTAAGCATCCTAACCTTTACTTAGAATAGTTATGGAAAGCCTACTCTAGAACCAATAGATAAACCCTAGTTGCTAACTCAAGACAAGTAGAGTGCTCCTTCTCCAATAGTAGTGCATAAGAGAGAGAGTCTCCATATCCACAGAAAAAGTACCATACACAACTGCAGTATCTGTAGCTGCACTACTTGCACCATAATTAGCAAGAATATCACCAAGAATATCACCAAGAATATCACCAAAAGTTTCACCAAGAACCACCAATAGAATCACCAAGAAAATCACCAAGAGAGAGACCAAGAGAAAGAGATGACCATGCGCCCTTATTACTCCTTTCAGTTGTGCATCTCTCCACAAAACTTGCACACTTAATGTCTATCCAATTGAGCTAAAATGTCCTCTACTTATATTAAACTGTCCAGTGAATTGTTTGGCTGGGTCGACCTGACTTTCAGGTAATTATATTTTTTGTTTATCTTTTTCCTGTGGAGCCGAATTGTATTTCTGGAAGATAATATTCTAATTTTATTATTCTTCTAGGACGACTTGTCTTCTAGGGTTTCCACACATCTGTTTAATGGTTCATTTTCTTCCAAAATATTCTATTCTAAGTCAAAGTTTATACTTGGAGGTTAATACCTCTCGTAGCTACCAAAAAATCAATAGGTGGTATTGATTCTACTTTGATGCATATTCTCTTGTATTGGTTCCACCTAGAGTAACTATATTGACATTCTTCCCATCATCTTCTCTATTTTCTGCAGCAATCTACTGAACATTCTGGTTATTCAGGTTCTTCTCTTCTTGTATATTTATCATAAGTGTCAAAAATTCTTTTGTATTATCATTTGTTGCGCGACAATACATACATGTCGTTGGTGGATGTGGACAGTCCCTTGCATAATTTCCAGGTTTTTGACAATTGTGACAGGTTACTAATCCTCTACCTCCTCCAAATCCTCTTCCTCCACGACCTCCTCCTCTGAATCCTCCTTTGTTACCTTGATTATTTGTGCGTGGTGTATTATATTGTGGTACCTGGTTATATTGTGGCTACACATTATTAATATGTGGTGGCGTTGTGAAATTTTGCATAGGTGGACCTCTCATAGGTTCAACCTGCATCCTATATGCATCTAAGGTCCTCTCCTTCATCATTTCCAAACTTCTGCTATCCTTGTATTCATGTCCTGCCGGCTTGCAGAAATTGAAAAATGTACTCATAGGTACTGTTTGGTAATTTTTCATCATGGGACAATGATAAGGACCATTTCCATGTGTTCTACATATTTCACACTAAGGTCCTCCTATGGGTAAGGGATTCGACATTCCTTCTCCCAACCATTTCCATGCGTTCTACATATTTCACCTCCTGTGGGTAAGGGATTCGACATTCCTTCTCCCAAATACTGCGCAAATGTTGGGAACTCATTCTTATGATGTCCTTATGTTTTGTATAAAGTACACCAGACA
The DNA here is from genome assembly GCA_009831015.1 of Picea engelmannii. Lineage (NCBI taxonomy): Eukaryota > Viridiplantae > Streptophyta > Pinopsida > Pinales > Pinaceae > Picea > Picea engelmannii. Next base: position 156,001 of record ML802958.1, read on the forward strand.
ACTTCTCTTTTCTCCGTTCCTTTTTTCTAATTCAACTGAAATGTCATATTCATGAGATCTTCTCTCATCTCTTCTACAACTAGATTTGTATGATTATACTATTTTTCCTCCAATTGCAAGGCTGCTTGTAGAGCCTCATCCCAAGTCTAGAACTTTTGTTGCCTCAATGGATACTTAAGATGTGGAAATAATGAATTAGCAAATAGGTTCCTATGATGCATATTTGTGATAGGATAATTCAACTTACCTTTCAGTCTCTTGAAATTTTGATCAACTTTTGAAACTAATTCTCTTGGATTTTGTTTGATTTCGATCATCTCATTCATATACCAATCTTTTGAGCTTGGTCACTCGAATTCATTGATTAATTCCTTCTTCACGTCTGTGATGGTTGTAGGTTCTCCTTGTGGAACGTTTACTTTGAGGCCCATATACCAGTGTAGTGCATGGTCTCTAAATGTGATTGAAAGTTGTGCTACTTTTGTATCTTCATATTTGATTTGCTTAGCTACCCAAATATTTTTACAAATAAATAAGTGCTTCTCTGGGTTCGTCGAACCTTCTCCATGAAACTTTGGTAATCGAATAGTTGGATCTTGTCATGCCATTGTAAAATTTGTTGTACCGCCTATGCACAGTGTAGATAATTGAATATTGTTATCTCAACTCATACTTCCACTTGAATTTACACTAGACCCTCATCCTACTAAAATCCTTCTTCTACTGATTTTTGGTTGCCTAAATGGTTCTTCTTCTTCAGATGTCTTAATCGCAAATGGGGTTGTGGGTTCCACACTAATTCAGATATGGAATGGAGAGCCTTCTTCTGCACTGGACCCTTGACCTCTAGTTTTCCTCTCATATGTGGCATGCAGGGTGTCCTCACTCTACCCCCTAGCATAAATATCCTCTACCTCCTCTTCTTCACTAACCAAGACCTCTCACTCAACTACTGCCCTCTTTTTCATATTGATATTATATTGGTAGGGTCTTCCACTGTGTGTCATTACCGCTATTTCCATTCGTTCCTTGGTCTATTCCTCATCCATCATGATGGGGTCCATTGCTTCCTTCTTCTGACCTCTATCCAGGTACTTCTCCATATCTCAGATCATCCTTAGTGCTTCCCCTAGTTTCCCCATGCGCATAGAGTGATTTAGTTTTTTGACTCCATTATCATCACTCTTTTATCATGCAATAAAATATTGATCGGAATGTAAAGTGATCAAATATAACTTCCTCTTCACCCCATCAAAAAATCCTTCTATGCAGCAGTGTAATGCTTTGCAGTATCAACTGCAAACTCAATAATAAATCCTACAACAATGTTGTCTAGCAAGAAATCCACTATGCACGTGAATTTATTATCGACACTCTGTATCCGTGTAATATTTTCAATATTTCGATCTAATTTTCTTATCTGATTAGTTGGATTATTATCCTTCAGTCTCAGTATCCACTCATGTAGCAGTTTTGGAAAATAATAGAAAAATGTCACATGAAGATCAGTAAAAACATGCCTTTCCAAATACTAGCACAAAGCATACTTAGGGTTTCTATCATCCTTCTGCACAAACTTGATCTCTTTTATTGCTAACCATCTTTAAATCTCCTTCTTATTTAGATTCCATGGCATGAACATCGCCTTCTACCACTACATTCTCTTCACTGTCCTTCTCATAAAATCCCCTCAAATCTTTTATTCTGAGTTCTAGCTGTCAACAGAAGCATTTTTTGGGTATATGGGCTGACCTAGATTCTACTTTAGGTTTCCAACAAAACCCTACAAACCATTGGCCCTTCTGGAGACCAGAAGGCAACAATGCACACAGAGTGAACAATGGATTCTCACCTAAGATGGCTTTATGGGTGACTGCAATACCCATATGTCTGCATCCTTGGAAGAGATGTTTCTTTGTGGATGTTATGCATGCTTTCTATTTCAACATATACAAAATCCATCATTCTACCATATGCATTCATTTAACATTCATTATGCAGAAAGTATCAGAACTATTCTAGTGCACGCTGCATTTTACTACTAATAGATTCATTCATTCATCACAAACCATTTCAAGACATAAAAGGAACATTCCACACATTGACACAATGTTTTACCATGATTCACCCTCCTGAGCTACATCCACAAAGATCTGGAATTGTTTGCTTATTTATTATTCTTCATCAAGGTTCTATGTTCCATGCATTACATATTAAGTTTGGTGAGGCTGAAAAGGGTGCACCAAGATCCACATCTTGTGACCTTACCCTGATTTACAACTCAAAAAAAGACTCATCTCCAAAACTAGCTCCACAACTAGATAGCTCAAGCAATAATACTCATTCTCATCACTCGCCAGATCGATCTCCTTAGATATTCTAATACATATTTATACTACAAAAATGGGTTAAAACCTGTTACATAAATGACCAAAACCGTAAAACTAAGTGGATTAGGTTTGTACACATTCTAACTTTTTTTGCATGGTTGACCCGCTTCCTCCTTCCTTCCTTTGAATTTCCTGCTTCCTTGCATTGCCTTTCCTTATTATCTGGTGCATTTATTTTCCCTGTTTTTCGGTGTGCGCTCCTTTTCTAGTCCATTTTCTAACTTCCTCATTTATTGTTGTGCATTTCCCAAAAATGGTCTACATCAAAAACTATTCTTAAAACGAATACTTTCAGTTGGATTCCTAGAGTTGATCAATCCTTCCAAGCCTTGAAAGAGGATATGTGCATGACTCCTATTCTAGCATTTCCCGACTTCACCGAGACTTTTGTTCTAGAATGTGATGCTTCTGGGAAAGGCATTGGGGAATTTATCATGCAATATGATATACCTTTGCATTTCACTATCAAACAACCATCTGAGTGACACTTGGGAAAATCCACCCATGAAAAGGAAATGTTGGTTATTCTACATGCAATTGATCTTTGACATCCTTACTTTCTTGGGTAGCGCTTCCAAATTAAAATGAATGATCGAAGCCTCAAATATTTCTTGGAACAACGAATTTTATCCTCAGAGAAACAAAAGTGGTTCACCAAAATGTTTGGTTATGATTATGAGATCATTTACAAGAAAGGAAAATAAAATGTGGTTGTCGATGCCCTTTCAAGGAAACAAGAAGAACAAGGGTCCCTCTTCTCACTTTCCTTCCTTGTATCCAATTGGTTAAAATTCATTCACTGAGAATGGTTCCAATATCCCAAATTGCCTCGCCTAATCTGGGTACTATTGTGGTATTTTGTATTCAGTATTCAGAAACTTAACAAGTGGTATCAAAGCACTTTCCTTGGCAGACATTGTGGGCAATTTTTATTTTATTTTTTTAGCAGATTGTTTTTGGGAAAAAAAAGGGTTGCGACATTCCAGACAATTTTTATATATTTATATGAAACATTTTTAGAAAAAGGTTGTATATTTGATTTCCTCTCATAAAAACACCAAATTTAAAAAAAAAAAATCGTCTGAAACGGAGTCCGGGAAGTCAAGATATTGAGGTTTTAAAATCTGCAATTTTTCAGGGTTTTTTCCGTGGACGACGACAACAACTTTTTTATTTCTGTAGTGGATGGAGGATGAATTTGCCCAAAAAAATTATAGATCTGTGTTTCTCTCACAATTTCACCCAATTTCAAATAAAAAATCGTCTGAATCGAAGTTCCAGAAGTGAAGATATCGTTGATTGAAAATCAACTATTTTTTGGAATTTTTCATGACGACGGAGGGACTGCAAAGTTCATAACTTTTCATAGGCTGCTCAGATTTCTACCAAATCAGTTTCATTGGATAACTCATTTTAATATCTTTCTTTTGGTATGTTTTATGTTGTGTTTCCAATGGATGTTCACTCTCAAACCCTCAAGGAAATTCTACACACAATTTCTCAAATGCATGACACATTGCTTAAATTTAAAGAAGATATCAAGGATGATTTTTGTAGTATTCATGAGTCCTTGGTGAGCATGAAGGAGAAATATACTTTGATGAGCATCATGAATGAATATCATCAAGAATCGTATTGTTTGTATGCTTTGGAGGACGATTGTGATGATCGGTATATGGATAGTTGTCATTTCTGGGATGAGAACCACTTCCATGTTATATTTGATGACTCTCCTTCACCTCATGTATAACACATTATGGAGAGAATTCCAGCTCCTTCTATGCACACTATTTTTCAGTACTCTCCAGTACTAGTGTTTTATTCAAATAATTTTGTGGATATGGAGGGACATACATATTTGGATCCCCATGATCAATGTAGATCTTTGGAGCATCATTTTCAGTTGGTTCTTGAGTTAAGATATCTTTCCCGTGGAGTTCACATGAGCACTTGAACATGGGACCCCAGTTCACAATGGAAGTTGGACTACTTCATCATTATGGTTTTCATTTCTCCATGGGACCCTGGTTCTCTAGTCTACTTCAGCACTATGGTCCACACTTAGCCATGGGACCCTGGTATATGGTTGTACATAAAGTGTTGAAGACAACGCTTTCATAAGGGGGATGGAATTTTAGGTAGCTAAAGAGGTAGTTGGGGGGGGCGGAGGGCCCATAGTTATAATAGTAGAGGCCATTCAATGTAAAGTGAACTAGGTCCACTATAGTATTAAATAAGGCCCACTATGGTAGTTAGATATAATAAATGGGTAGTTAGATACAATAAATGTAAGAGGACTTCTTATAAGGTTCTACTTCTAGAAGATTCCTCTTCTAGAATGTTCTTAGGTGATGGTAGAACTATATAAAGGGGTTCAAGCAATGTAATGGGATATGAAGAAAAGTATTGTATTGTGAGTGGTAGCTCATTGGGAGGTTTCCCCCTCGAAGAGGCAAGTGAACAGGAGAGGATCCCTTCCATAATAGGGTCCATTGTATGGTGTTGCCCTACCTCAAGGATTTGATATAATAAAGTGGTGGTTTTCTATATTGTTTCATATATATTGTGTGGTTATTGTATTCAGATATCTTTGGTACTAATGTGGTATTTTTTATTCAGTATTCATGCACTTAACATAATCCAACAATTGCGACAAGATTTTCATGCATCTTTGGGATAACATTAACATAGTGAGGATCTTCAATACAAAGTTCACCTGTGTTTAAGTGAACAGTCTCACCTTAAATCCATTGTGTTGTTCGAACTTCATGCTTCACCAACATGAGGGTATTCAAGTTTTCACAGAAAATATGAAAGGATCAAATGTTCTTTTTCTGGGAAGGCATGAAATAGGACATCCACACTTTTTTGGATGAATGTGTGATCATTGTCAATGAAATAAGGGTAAAACAATCAAAATTATAGGCACACTCGAACCTCTCCCTATTCCACATGCTATATGGACTGATATTTCTATGGAATTCATTGTTTTCTTACCCAAAGCTAGCAACAAATCCATCATCATGGTTGCAATATATCTCCTTTCCAAATATTCTCATTTCTATGCCCTCCAATACCCGTACATCATCCACAATGGCTCAAATTTTCATGGAAAATATCTTCAAAATTCATGGAATGCCCCACTCTATTATCTACGAATGTGATCCAACTTTCACCAGGAAATTTTGGTAGGAATTGTTCAAGCTACAAAAAACCCAATTGCATCTTAAATCCACCTATCATCCCCTGACTAATGGTCAAATTGAATCTTTAAAAAAGTGCTTGGAAACATATTCTAGGTGTTTCACGTATGATAGATAAATTCAATAGGCTAAGTGGTTACCACTCATTGAATGGTGGTACAACACATCTTACCATGTTGTCTTCTCCTACCTACCTATTGTCTCCAAGGTTGACGAAGTTGGAAACACCCTTACTGTTCGAGTTGTCATTCTCTTTACCCTCAAATAGCATTTGGTCATATCTCATAATCACATGAAGCAACAAGCTTATCAGGGTCATTCTAAGCACCAATTTGTTGAAGGAGACCATTCATTTCTTCGTTTACAACGTTATAAGAAAAAATAACTCAAAGTAGATCATTATCAGAAACTTGCTCCCATGTTTTATGGCCCTTAAACCATTCTCAATAGCATGGGTCATGTGGCCTAAAAGTTAGCTCTCCCTAGTCACTCTAAGCTCCATCTTGTTTTTCATGTTTCTTGATTGAAGAGAATTATTCAAACCAAGTGCGAGAATCAAACTAGTCTCCTTGAATTGGATGAATAAAGCTATGTTTGGTTTCATCCCCAAACAATCTTGGACCACCACGAGCTTCATCTCTATCAGTAAAAAATAAAATATGTTTTAGTTTAGTGGAAGGATACACCACCATAGGATGCCACATGGGAGTTGATTTCCATTCTGCAACAATTTCCTCATCTCAAGCCTTGAGGACAAGGTTGTTTTTTCAAGGGGGAGGGAATGTTAGGGTCCTAACCTCACTAACCCCTCAAGTAGATAGAATAATATTTTTCTTATGTAAAAAAGGTCGACATTAGTAAACAAGGCCTATGTAATAATTTGAACATGTCTAATTTAAGAATACTTAATAGAAGGTCCCACTTCTATAAATATCTTCCTCTAGAATGTTCTTTAGAAGATTGAAATAGTATAAATAGGGGTATAAAACATGGAAGATTTGTGTCTTTATAATCATTTTGTATTTGATCTCTTCTCTATTGGAGGTTTCCCCCTTAAAGAGGAAAACAAAATTGAATTTATATATAATAAAGGTATCATTTATGGAATCAATTGTATCATGGCTCTCTATATTTTTCTCTTTCTATTGATATGTGTTATAACGATTATGTTTCTTCTCGTCATAATGCATCTGGTACCTTACATAATCAAATAATTTTATTTTACTTTTTTTCATATTGTAGATCTCGATTTGTACCAATCCAATGTACATTTTTTTATAAAAATGGTTAAGGTGATAAAGAGCTATAGCATGAATAAAATATGTATGTATTTTAAGATTCAGATATATTTCAAGACAAACTATATATTAAAAATAGTAAACAATATCATTTTTTTTTAAATTATATGTTTGGAATTTGCATAGTTGACTCTATATGTCTGTGTAGTTTCATCAATGATGGATTTCTATAGCCTATACACAAATAACATGAAAAACAGATATATTAAGATCCATTTAGAAAAATAAAGGTTTTGATGTATTTGCAACCCATACCACCAATTTTTTCATTCCAAACCTAAATCTGAAGAAAGCAAGTCAATAAACATGTATGTTAAATGTTTCAATCCCTTAAAAAAATTTGAATGAAAGGAATGTGCATGTGATATTGTGATGAAGCTTACTTGTGCACAAGGAATATGGCTAGAGGTCTAACTAAGGTCACATGAGGAGAATAATGGACCTTGTGGTCTAAATGAAACTTGATGGACATAAAATCCATGAACACCTACTACCCATAAATACTCTACAAATCTAGTGCTAAACACATCCTTGAATGACCACACAAGATCCGTGTATGGTATATTTTGCTTACTCGGGGAATACATGCAAGATGATTAAACAACAAAAACATGCCTACACCATGAACAATTCTTGGGGCCATGGTTAGTTTTATTTAGCGTCTGAGTGGGATACAAGTCCATGAATAGGTTTTGAGAAGTGGAAATAAGCTTCGAGTTCTAAACATGGTAAGCAAGAAATAAATGGCTTAATCCCTAAATGAACCTTATAGAACTTTAACACTATGGTTAGGGGATGAAAACACTTGGGCCTTAGATTCTAAACATTGTATAATAATATATTGTTGCATTGATTAATAATATATAATGCACTAATGATTAACACCATACAAGTTGCATAGATTCATCATAAATATGAGCACATTGGTCTTCCATTATATTTAAGTAAAAAGTAAAATCTTCACTAAAACTTCCAACCACCTATAATTTTTTAATTATAATAACCACCAAAACCTCCACTTCATTTAGGAAAATATTTTTTGATAACATTATCCAATCATGTAGCATTAAAATCCTATGCTAAAACAATGTACAACCCATCAATTAATGTGGTGATAGCCATCTTTTTGTGCACACTTTTGTTTGTCTTTCATCGCCTATAGATAATTTATTCAAATTTTTCATCCAGTGGTTATCTATAGAAATTTACAAGAATATGACCTCTTCTAGGTTTTGAGGCATAACTTCTACCATTATCTCATCATAATGAACAATCAAGAAGATAAAGTTTCAAAATTGTCACATGGGTGTTTTGGCAAACATTTGGCACATGGCTTAAAATTCTTATTCATCAATTAACATGACACGTTAAATATAGAACTGTGGGGTTTCAAACCCAAATCAGGAGCTGTTAGAAAAAATAGTTTTCTAGTGCCTTGGCATTTCGCACTCAATGGCATTTAACAACAGCTAAAGTTTTTTCTCTTTCTATTAGCTGTGAGTTTCATAGGCTCTTCTCTGTTAGGATCAAAGCATTGAAGGGACGGAAGGGGTTCGCTAACGGCTTAACATTTGAGAGAATACTAATGAACTTAATGAATCCAAGAATCCTGGACCAATATTACTGTCCACGGTGTTCTGCCCAGGTGCTAAGTCATTCTAATCCTATCTGAACAGCTTCTTTATTTTTATTTTTTTATATCCATAAGAGTAATACCTTTTGCGTAGCTAAGATGGAGGTAACATTAACCAGTGAAGTTCTGTAATCAACATTGGTGTTTAGCGGTGTAGGCATCTAATATTGTGAAGATCGGTAGTGTGTTGTACAAAAACATAATTGGAACCTAAGTAACAAAGGAAACTATTAATTTGGCATGTAGTAATATCTTTCCTTGTGAAGGTATTTCTCATGCATCCGATTTTTTTCTACGACTTGACTTAGACCAAGTCATTTCAGCACCTGTGGTCATGTGGCACAATGCAGTGTCTTGCTTTGGGTGCATTAACTTGGCCAACCTGCATTTATACAACTAGCCTTTTCAATTAAGGTCTTCCTAGAACTTTTCTTTAGGTTACAACAAAGTTAGATGTCTAACAAGTCTAACACACTTAACTTAGCCAAGTGTAACACACTTAGCTCATTGAATAAGTGACACTAGTCATGCATCCAACATCCCAACAATACAACACTTAGGCAATTAACAAAGTACAAGGAACAATGGCATTCAACATATAAGGAAATCACATTACACAATGCATATGAATGGGCAATACCCAAGCCATGTGCCTAACACCTTATTATATATATAAGAATGTTACATCATACAATGGGGGACCACGGCCAATTGCTCGTGGCTCAATTGCAAATATACAAAGAAACTAACACAAATTGCCTTCTCCCAAGACAATCCAACAACCTTGTACAACCCAACCCTAAAGCATAAAAATGTTGCCTCCTACAAGGCATGTTTCCATCTCCTTGTCACTTAGCTAATGCAAATCTCCTATGTTGCGCAAACCTTGAACTTGGAAAAAGATCAAAGAACACTTGGTCATTCTTGCTTCTTGATTCTCCCTAGAACTTTGAGACATCCACTTATTTATATGAGCTTGAATTTCCTTGCGAAGCCCATTCCATTCCAAAGTGGAGCCAAGTGGCATCGAGTCGACTTGCTCATCTTCGGTAACTTGTTCATCAATCATTCCATTGGATTGTTCGAAATTGTGCTAGGTCCACCCAAGTTGTCGCGAGCCCGCCCAAGTGGTCCCATCCACCTTGTTCATTTCATATGCCTAGGTCATTTTATCTTCCAAGTTGTCTCAAGAACGATGATTTCATCTTGTTTTCCTGGTCATTTTATTTGATCGTGCCCAAGTGTGCCTAGTTGCATCTAACTGGGCCAACACATCTAATTTGTCTAAAGTTGTCTAAAGGAAACTTCATCCACTCGTCTTGGTCAGCCTATTTGTCCTAAGTTCACCCAACTTATCTGAATTCACGTGATTATATCCAATCTTCCCAAGTCCATCTGATTTCACCCAAGGCATCTAGTGACTACGCATTAGATGGATGTGTTCTCAAGGGGGTGCACCCTGTCTATTTGCACTATTTGTTGTGCACCCTGTCTATCTGCAGGTGATCCCAAGTTCATTTGTGATCCATCTTGCTAATGAGCCAAGACATCCACTTTATGATGTGTTCCTTGACATGGGCCAAGGAAACCAATTGTCTGAGATGCACCTTCCCAATGGGCCAAGGCATATCAACTTGTTCTTTTTAGGAATCATCTATCCAAAATGTCCATCCACACTGGTCACTAACCATTGAAGGGCTTCTATTAGAAAGGTGCTCGATGCCACTCTCAAAGAGGGACTTACAATATCCAAGTAGAAGATGTGAATTTGAATTATGAAAATAATGTTCAATTTAATCTATGTAAGAATGATAAAGGACCTACTATTACTTTTGTGAATCCCCTTTAGTTTTTTAATAAGTGAATGAGTCCACTTGATCCATAAACAAGGGACTTATATCCCACTCTCTTCACCAACATGGATCGTGTGAAAAATAAATTCATTACCTGTATCTCGATCTTGCACCAAGTGTTCTACCTTCAGAAGGACTATTAGGTCTCTATATGTTTCCTTGTACAAGGACCTATATACTTTTGGTGGATGAAAGGCATGTTCTCTATGCAACATTTTCTCTAGATTTTTTTTGTGGATCTTTCACTTACATAACCCACACACAAGAATCCATTCTAGGTTTCTAGCTCTGTTTGAAGTGGATTGCTCTATTCTCAAGATTTCTCTCCATGGATTTTAATCTCACTGAAATATTGAGTGATGTTATTAAACTTCCATACTATTCTCTAATAGACATATTCAAACCTTACTAGTTAGAAACTCATGAGATTATTACGGAGCCCATAAGTGCAAAATGAAAAACATGGAAGCCTACAAATCTTGATTTCTTGGCTTCTCTCTACTTCATGAATTTTCACTTTATTCTTTTTTGTGCCCTCTCTTTGACTTTTGTATGTCTATATACGTATGTTATAGCTTATGAAATGAGTACGATCTATCTCTACACATTGCTCCCTCCTTCCTCACACAAAAGCAACTAATGTAAACAAATTCTTATTGAAGCCTTTTGTGATTCCGAGTCAATCCAACAACAAGACAACACACCCTCCAACACATATAAATAACTAAGTCATTGTATTAAATTTTAAACATCAATCAACAAAGATGAAGGATATTGTTTTATTTGCAGGTCAAAGTCAAGAAAGATATTACAAATACAGGCTTGTTATAGCACATTCCAATGTTGATCACATTAAGTTTCTTTATCCTGAATTGGATCCTCACAAACTTGGTTAATAAACAATCAAATTGGATCGATATTGATTATCAATGAGAACAAAAAATGAATATGAGTAGAACGTTTTCATTCCCGCACCATTTCCTAATCAACCTACATATCTCTGATTTTGCAAGACAAAGTACAATCTTACAAGAAAATGCACCCAGACAGCTAGTCCTACGACCTCAAGGAGAAAATGGACACCCAAACACATTGTGTATTACGTGTACAACTTGTATGGCCTATGGGGAGAAGAAGAAATTCCCAACTAAGGAAACAATGGCCCAAGAAAAGAACAATTTGACTCAAGGAATGAAATACCATTCACGGAGGAAGAAATTCACTCCAACAATGGAGAAATTAACCAAATTAGTGTTAATTCAACCTAGGCAAGGAAATTGGCTTAGAGTGGAAGAAATTTTCCCTAGGTAAGTGTGTATCTCTCATGCAGTCATCATGTATATTCATGTATGGTCCATGGGAAGTAGAAAACATCCCAAAAGGTATGAAATCATGCAAATGGTGAGGAAATTGGTCCAAGGAAATATGAATTCACCCAAGCACTAGGTAATAGCTTAACAAGAGAGTGAAATTGTATAGTATGGAGGATATTGAGCCTCTAGGAAAGACTAATTTACCCAACAACTAAAATTAAACCATATTAGAAACTCCTATAGTACTAAAACAACAAAATAATGGTGTCCATTAATATCCAACCTCAAAAATCAACCAACGATGGATGAAAGAGATTTGTTAGGATATCCATTTACTCATAAACTATTGTAAGTATGAATGAATACTCCAACACTATAGAGATAAATGATGTTGGGTATGTGTTATATTCTTTGCATGAGTAGTAGTGTCACATATTTAGGTGGTTTTTCGGCACATGGTTTCTTGGTCGATGGTTTTCTATTTCCGGTTAAGGAATTAAGGTTGGTCATTGAGTTAGGGTTTTGGATGCCAATGGCTCCTATATGTATATTGTATTGTAAACAATGTATCATAATGAATGAATATAGAATATGTTGGTTTTCCCGGTTTGGGTTTCCAGGGGGAAAATATATGTGTAATGTTTATATTTTCCATTGTATCTTTTTTGTTCTTTTCCTGAAAATATGTTTGCAGTAAATATTGTACAAGGTTAAAATCTACATTTGGTATCAGAGATTTGTTGGCTTTAGGGGGACGCCTTTGTGGTCAAGGGTTTGGCTCAGGACTGTGATAAGCCTTGTTATAGTGGGAGATCTGTGGTATTGATTTTTCAACTAAAAAGAAATGGCAAGCAATTCAAAGATGGAAACCAAGATGTTTAATGGGAAAAGTTTTGAGTTGTGGAAGCTCAAGATGGAAGATCTATTGGTGGAAAGAGATCAGTGGATCACGATAGATATAGGTACTACACCTACAGGAACTTCACTAGATCACTGGAAAATGTTGGATCGGAAGGCAAAGAGCACAATCCAATTGTGTCTCTCATATTCGGTATTATTGAATGTGTCAAAGAAAGCTACAACCAAGGACTTATGGGATAAGTTGGGGAAGTTGTATCAGTCTAAGTCCCTAGTGAATAAACTATTCCTGAGAAATAAGATGTATAACCTGAGGATAAGAGATGGAGACTCGGTGGTAGAGAATTTGAACGCCTTGAATACTGTGGTAAGTCAGTTAGTATCAGTTTATTGTGTTCTTTACCAGACTCGTGGGATAGTCTGGTTGTGGCCATAGGTAGTAATACAAATTCCTTGAAGTTTGATGAAGTGGTCTCATCTTTGTTGTCGAAGGAGATGAGACAGATGAATATGGAAGGACAGAGCACAGACGCATTATTTGCAAGAGGACGTTCCCAGGAAACAAATAGATCTAAGTTCTCAAGTGGGAGATATAAGTCTAAGGGTAGATCTAAATCTCTCGAGAAGTTTGTAAGGGTATGTTGGAGATGTGGAAAAGAAGGGCACTATAAGAATCAATGTAGATCCAAAGTTGAGAAAAATAAGGGATCTGAAGAATCTCCTTCTACAGAAGAAAAGACCTCCAAGGAAGAAGGAGGGGATGTGTACTTGGCCTCTTCAAGAACACACGCAAATCATGAGGCATGGTTGGTTGAATCTGGTGCATCCTTTCATATGACTCCCCACAAGGAGTGGTTCTACGAATATGAAAGGTATGATGGAGGTAATGTTTTCTTAGGTGATGATTCGACAACCAGAATCATAGAACGAGGAAAAGTCAAGTTGAGGCTCATAGATGGAAGGATTAGAACACTGCCTAGTGTTCTGCACATCCTAGGTTTGGCGAGAAATTTGATTTATGTAAGAAAAATGGACGATGTTGGGGTAAAAAAAAAATTGAAAAGGAAACCTACAGGATGGTTTGAGGAGAAATGGTGTTGCTAAAGGGAGTTTAGTTTGGAACTTTGTATAAGCTGCAAGGAAGGACTATTAGTGATGGGTGTAATAGTTCCATTGTTCCTGATATTGGAGTTGAAGAAGAAATAACTCCTACAGTCTCTAGAGAAAATTTTATGTTGTGGCATCAAAGACTAGGGCATATAGGAGAAAAGGGTCTTCGACTACTACAAGGTAAAGGTATGGTTGAAGATATGTCTAACTACTCTCTAGATTTTGATTTTTGTGAACATTGTCTATATGGGAAGCAGAATCAGGTAAGATTCCCCTCTTGTGCAACAAGGGCAGAAGAAATTTTACATCTAGTTCACAGTGATGTTTTTGGACCTGTGTCGACCCCATCATTGGGAAAATCTATGTACTATGTCTCATTTATAGATGACTTCTCGAGTAATACTTGGATATATTTCCTTGGGAAGAAATCTGAAGTCTTTGACAGGTTTAAACGATTTAAGACTCTTGCTGAGAATCAAAGAGAGAAAAGAATTAACGTGTTGACGATAGATAATGGTGGAGAGTTCTGCGGGAATGAATTTGAATAATTTTGCAAAAAGTGCGGTATAGCAAGGCAGAAGAATACTCCATATACACCTCGGCAAAATGGAATTGCATAAAGGATGAACAAGACACTAATAGAAAAATCAAGGTGCATGCTCAATGGTGTTAGGTTAGGGCAAGAATTCTAGGTAGAGGCAGTGGGTAATCCATGTTACCTAGTCAAAAGATCACCCTCATCAGCGTTGGATGACAATACTCCACAAGAGGTATGGACTGGTAAGGAACCTTCTCTCACACATCTCAAGGTATTTGGATGTGATGCATATGTTCGTGTTCCAAAGGAAAACAGGAGTAAGCTAGATAAGAAGGATGAAAAGTGTATCTATATTGGATATAAATATGGTCTCAAAGGTTATAAGCTTTAGAACCCAGAAACTAAAAAGGTGGTGTATAGCCGAGATGTGGTATTTAGAGAAATGAAGGATGTTGTTAAACAAGAAGTCCTACCAAGTAAGGAAGAACTAGAGAAAATAGAGTTTGATTTAAAGGATGATGAATCAGACACTACAGAAGAAAAAGAATCAGAAGAAGAAGATCCTCATACTCCAGTATTGAGGAGATTGGTTCAAGAAAGAAGGCTACCGGAAAGGTATACTCCATCAGATTTCCATTCAAATTTTTCTTTGTCTATTACTAATGGTGATCCTAGAACTGTCAAGGAGGCAGTGGATTTAGAGGATGGAAATCTCTGGAAAAGGGCCATGGATGAAGAAATGGCATATTTGGATAAGAATGAGGCTTGATATTTAGTGAAGTTTCCAACTGGAAGAAATCCCATTGGCAGAAAATGGGTATTTATAAAAAAAGGTGAATGTGGAAGGAAAAGTGGAGGAATACAAAGCTCGGTTAGTAGCAAAGGGTTATTCCCAGGTTGAGGGAATTGATTTTGGTGTGATTTTTTCTCTTGTTTCCAATTTAACCTCTATAAGATTTATATTATCTATTGTTGTTGCATTTGATTTTGAAGTAGAACAGATGGATGTGAAGACAACATTCCTACATGGGGATCTGGAAGAAGAAATCTATATGAAGCAACCAGAAGGTTATGCTGTGAAGGGAAAGAAGGAGTTGGTATGCAAGTTGAAAAAGTCCCCGTATGGTTTAAAACAATCACCAAGGATGTGGTATCAAAATTTGATACTTATATGTTGGGACTTGGCTTCACAAGAAGCAAAGAGGATCATTGTATGTATTTTAAATTAACTGATGATGATTTGATTTATTTGGTCTTATATATGGATGACATGTTGCTGATAGGAAACAAAAAGGAGATTATCAAGGATGTGAAAACTCAGTTGTCCTCTAAATTTGACATGAAGAATCTTGGTTCTTCAAATTTCATTTTGGGCATGGAAATTAAAAGAGATCAGAAAAATAGGAAACTCTGGTTAAATCAGAGAAAATATGTCGAGACAATATTGCAGAGGTTTAATATTCAGGAATGTAAATCGGTCAAGGTTCCTATTCTTATTGGGGTAAAGTTATATGTGGATCAGTGTCCCAAAACACAGGAAAAGGAGGAGGATGTGTCTCGTGTTCCATATGCGAGTGCAGTTGACAGTTTTATTTATGCAACGATCTGTACTAGATCGTACATTGCACATGCAGTGGGATTTTTGAGTAGGTATATGTCAAAACTAGGGAAGGAGCAATGGACATCAGTAAAAAGGGTTTTCAAGTATTTGTGTGGCACTTCTAGCTATGGATTGTGCTACGAAGGAAGAATGGGATTGGACAGAGTGGTGGGTATACATGGCTTTGTGGATGCAGACTGGGTTGGAGATATGGATCATAGGAGATCTACAAGTGGGTATGTGTTTAACATGTTTGTAGGAGCAATAAGTTGGATGAGAAAAATACAAGTTGTAGTGGCACTTTCAACTACAGAAGTTGAATACATGGCAGCCACTCATGCAAGTAAGGAAGCAGTATGGTTACAAAGATTGTGTTCAAGTGTTGGGTTGGTAAAACAAGCTATAAGGATAGATTTTGATAGTCAGAGTGCATTTTTTCTGGCGAAGAACTCATCTTATCATTCAAAGACAAAGCATATTGATATTCAATATCACTTTGTGAGAGACATGATTGAAGAAAATAAAGTATCGTTGATGAAGGTGGACACTTTGAAGAATGTTTCAGACTCATTAACAAAATCTGTGAGCACTGAGAATTTCTCTTGGTGTAGAGGATCCATGGGTATTGTTGCCCTGGATTGTTGACTATGTAACCATGTAACCCCCTGTATGCAAAGAAAAAAACAAGTGGGAGAATGTTGAGTATGTGTTATATTCTTTGGGAAAAATGTCACATATTTAGGTGGTTTTTCGGCACATGGTTTCTTTGCCGATGGTTTTCTATTTCTGGTTAAGGAATTAGGGTTGTTGACTAATCCAGGTCATTGGGTTAGGTTTTTGGATGTCAATGGATCCTATATGTATATTGTATTGTAAAAAATATATCACAATGAATGAATATAGAATATGTTGGCTTTCGTGGTTTGGGTTTCCAAGGGAAAAATCTTTTTGTAATGTTTGTATTTTCCATTGTATCTTTTTTGTTCTTTTACTAAAAATCTGTTTGCCGTAAATATCTTACAAGGTTAAAATATACAAATGAATTATTACCTCACTAATGGACACAAAATTCATAACAATTGCACACAAGAGATAAATGAAAATAGATGGGAACATTATTTAGCTCGCAAACCCAAATGGAAAAACTAGCTTTGAATGGGGGCTCAATCTCTTCATTTCAGAAATATCTAGTACAATCTTTCATGGATCTCTATGCCTATTCCTCTCTTGGAAAAAATACCCCTTGAGAATGAGAGTGAAGGACAAAATAAGGAGAAATGGAGGTAGGGGGAAGGCCAACAACCATTCCCCTTTAGTTCTCATTCATCAACCTTCTCTTCTATTTGTTTTTCTTTCCATTTAATTATTTATTTACTTTTCTCTCGTTTTTGTCTCATTCTCTCTTACATTTACCTTGTTTTACAATGTTTTCTTAACATTCGTTAATTGTCGAATTGCATTGTAGGTACTGGTCCCTACACCAATTTGTTGATTTTGATCCATTTAAGATTGCACCTCCTCATTAAGAGGCTTTTTGGTCTCCAAAGGATTGAAGAAAATCATTTTGGATCAATGTACCTTCTTTTTTCTTCTTTGGAACATAGCTATGAATCTCAATCTATCTTTGGCTCATGGCTCTAGCCACTATCTCTGGCCCCTAGCTATGGCTCTAGTTCTAGTTATGGATCACTTGCTCTTGTAGAATAGAACTTTGTTCATTAACTCTCAACTCTAAGAAATATCCATATATGAACTCTGGACTCAATATCCATTCCATCTCTCTCTCTCTCTCTCTCTCTCTCTCTCTCTCTCTCTCTCTCTCTCTCTCTCTCTCTTGTAGATGGTTCATCTTCGTAGTCATGAAGACAAATTGAATGTTGGTATTCTTGGTCAGTGTGACCCTAGCATGCTACCATCACATATAAGTCCTACAATAGGAAGTGTTCTCTGTTGTCTCTTACTAGGATTAGTTTTTTCCCATAATTGAAACAACTCTCTAGTGCCTTCACATTCTTGCAAACACATCATGGAGTTCTCAAAAACTCCTTCAAAGGTCATTGACCTATTTGCACCAATCTATGGCACATATTCAATAAGTTCGTATTCTTTTGATGGAATATCGAAAACAACCATTGGATTGTGGCTTTGGTTGGTATCAATACATTTCCTATCTTGTTGGTGATGCAAACCTCCTATGTTTTTATCTCTCCCTAGACAATTTATTCCCCTTGGACTGGATTTGTAGGAAACTCTTCATCTTCTTCAATCTACACTCTCCACACTCTTCTCTTGGTTGTGCAATTTTTCGGGTGAAGATCTAGATGAATCTACCAACACTTTTCTTCCCAATGTCCACTCAATTTGTAGTGGTGTAAAATGTTATTGGCTTTATGGTGTGAAATCCTCAAGATAGTTTTTTTCTTCCTTTTCCTTTGAGTTTTTTGTTGGATTGGAGAAGTCTTCTTTCCATTCATCCTTTGAAAGAAATCTAGCATGTGGCATGTCGCTTGTTTCTCCTAGTAGGCTACCTCACAATGGCCTTTCTTTCCATAGCATGATATTTCCTCTATGTACCAACAGTTGGCATCATTACGACCTCTCTTCTTGTAGTAGTGACAAATAAAGAATGTCTTGTTTGAGGTAGACCACTCGGTCTTCTTCTTCTTCTTTCCCTAGCTAATCTTCTTGTTTCTTTCTTTGAGTGTAGGTGTATAATAAGTCTATTATATCTTCTAATCACTACCCTCCTTCAATATGCTACAAGAAGCTTGATGTGGTAGTGGGATATCACCTTTATTTACCATTTCTTCTCCTTCTCCAAATGACCAAGAAAACTCTAGCATGTATTTATCCTTTACAAAAATGGTCTTGATGGTAATGGTATTTTCTAGTCTGCCATCAAATCCCAGGTCTTCATTATTGACCCATAGTGTAGCTATAATTAATCTCAAGATACCATGTCTTTTCCTAGATATCCCTTGTCCATCATAGCCCATACACCTTAGGATCTTGGAACTGATGCCTTTGGTATGCTTTTCAAATTCACCAAAATGATCTTGAGAGAAATAAAAGGAAGGCACCCTTACCAAAGTTATCTTCATCATGGTGTTGGATTGGGTAGTAGCAATGGAAGGTTTCCTTGTTGCTCGATGCTCTTCGATGTCTACTTGGATCCTTTCCAAGTCCCCATCCTTCTTTTCCAACTATTTTTACAGTTGTGTCATCATCTGCATGATCCTATCCTTTTTCCAACAATCCATTTGAATGACCTTCTCACCAAGGTGTAAAAGTCGCATTATGTGCTTGTACCAATATGTCATGAATGTAGTGAGGGAATCTTGGCATTCTTCGAAATTATTCTCTAGTAATGGTGGAAATTTTTCATAGGTCTAAAGGTCTTCTCCATCTCTTCCATCCTCTTGTTGAAAATTTTGAC
>ML802958.1:178309-192932 GCA_009831015.1 Picea engelmannii
TTTTGGTGTCTACCTGCATTGCCTCTTCATAACATTCTGGTTCACCAGAATCAGTCAACAATAAATAATACAATGAAGGAGAGTATCGTTCAGGAGGTATACTTAACCTGGTAGATTTTCTAACAACACTTGCAGGTGTTTGAGGTACCTGCTTCTCCTGTTGTTGTACATTTTGATTTTCTAGTTCCTTTGGAATTTCTTTTTTAGTGATCTCATCAAGCACTGTGTATTCTTGTTTTTATTTTTCCTGTTTCTTTCCCTACAACTGATCTTTGTACATGAACTTCTCATTGAATATGACATCTCTACTCCTAATGATTTTTTTATTTTCATAATCCCATAAGAGATAACCAAAATCATTAACAACATATCCAATAAATGTACACTTCTTGGATTTTGCCTCAAGCTTTGTTCTATTTGCTTTATCAATATGGACAAATGCTTCACAACCGAAAGTTTTCAAAAAAGAATAGTTTACCTTTTTCCCTGTCCATTCCTCCTCTGTAATTCTACCATCCAAAGAGCTTGAAGGTCCTCTGTTTATTAAGTAAACAATAGTATCTATAGCATCTACCCAAAATTGTAAGGGCAAACCAGTATGCAATCTCATACTCCTTTCACACTCCATGATTGTCATGTTCATCCTTTCTGACACACCATTTTCTTGTGGTGTTCTTGGCATTGTCTTCTCTCTACGAATCCCATGGTATGAACAGTAATCATCAAACTCCTTGCTAAAATATTCACCTCCATTATCAGATCTGAGACACTTCAACTTTTGTCATGTCTCATTCTCAACCAAAGCTTTTCATTTCTTAAGAGTATCAAAAACATCAGATTTTTTTCGAATGCAATAAACCCAAGTTTTTCTAGTTGCATCATCAATAAAAGTAACATAATAATGAGAGTCACCAAGAGATGATACCTGAGAACAATATCTAACCTTTCATTCTTCTTTTCTTTTCTGACTCTGAGAAATCTGACTCTCTTTTGTTTTCCATAAACACTATGCTCACAGAAGTCCAAATCAATTTTTTTAAGATCTAGCAGCAAATTTCTTTTGTGAAGGATTTGCATACCCTTCTCACTCATGTGCCCCAGCCTATGATGCCACAGTGTTATATCCACTCCTGTAGAAGCTAAAGATATAGAATATTCAGTATTACCAGTACATAAATACAATGTACCTACCTTCTTTCATTTTTCTATCACCAATGATCCTTTGATGACCTTCCACGTCTTATCTGTAAATATGGATATAAAACCTTCACTTTCCAACTACCCTATTGAAATTAGATTTTTCCTTAAATCTGGAACATGTCTTACCTCTTTCAACAACCATTGGTTTCCATTGCGTTGCTTTGTTTTTACCTTTCCGATTCCAACAATTTTGCATGGTGCATCATCACCCCAATGAACCTGTCCAAAATCACCTTGAACATAATCTAGAAAATGTTTCCTATGGGGTGTGGCATGAAATGAAGCCCCTAAATCTACTACCCAAGACTCAGAAATATTATCTACAGAAAGAATCAAAGCATCTTGTAACACATCACCTGTTACATTTGCTTCCTGATTTCTCTCATGTTGTCCATCTCTTTGTTTCTTTGGAGATCTATAGTCTTTCTTCAGATGTCCTTTCTTCCCAAAATTCCAGCACTCTATCTTTCCAAGTCTGGATTTGGATCTGCCCTTCCTATAATTCCCACGGTTCCCTGAGACCTTTCCTCTATCCTTTTGTCTTCCCCTTTTCTCTATGTTCAACGCATTACCTGATGTCTCACCTGTGCTTTTCCGTCACATTTCCTCACTAAGGATAACACCAACAACATCATCAAATTTTAAAGTATTTGAACCAGAGACAAAGTTACTTACAGCCATGACCAAGCCATTCCATCTTTTTGGCAATGAGCACAAGATTAGAAGAGCCCTAACCTCATCATCAAAGTCCACTTTTACGGAACTTAGTTGATTAGTAACTGTATTAAATTCATTTAAATGATCTGCAACAAACCCACCTTCTGACATCTTCATATTAAATAATCTCTTCATTATAAATACCTTATTGGACACCGAGGGTTTTTCATACAGTTTAGCCAACACGTCCATCAGATCCTTTGTTGTCTTTTCTTTCGAAATATTTAAAGCCATCGATGCTGCCAAGCTCAGCCGTATCGTTCCTAGAGCCTTTCTGTCAAGAATCTCCCATTCTTCGTCCTTCATGGCCATCAGCTTATTTTCTACTCCACCCAATGGTAGGAATAGATCCTTTTGATATAAATAATCTCCCATCTGCATCTTCCATAACTGGTAGTTTTGGCCGTTAAATTTCTCGACCCTAAACTTTCCATCTTCCGACATTGCTCTCACTCGAACCAGGAACCTTATTTTCCTGCGAGTTACCTTTCGCTATGATACCAGTTGTTAGAAAAACAGGACCGTGGAGCAATAAAATAAAACAAATGTGGAAACAAAACACAAAAGATACACAATACAAGAGAGACACATATTTACGTGGTTCACCCAGTGTGGGCTACATCCACCAGAGAAATCATCAGGTCCTTCCTTTATTATTATCCAGCAAATGAAGGGATACAACCTATAGCAAAACCCGCTATAAC
Source organism: Picea engelmannii (assembly GCA_009831015.1). Lineage (NCBI taxonomy): Eukaryota > Viridiplantae > Streptophyta > Pinopsida > Pinales > Pinaceae > Picea > Picea engelmannii. The sequence goes on from ML802958.1 coordinate 180,931, forward strand.
TTCCTCTTCTTTCTCTCACATTCTCCTCTCTCAGAATACAATACTCGCCTTCATACATAGCCGCAATACATTTCCCTCATAAAATATGGTTGCCTTCTAGGGAAAAAACCCCTAACATAATTTCTACCGTTAGATCTGTGACCTTATAATGAACGGTCCAGATTTACAATGAAATTACAATATACTTTTACAAGGAAATTTTTCCTTCGGGGGCCTCGCCCCCAAACCCCCCATCCGGGGGGATAGGCCCCCTGGACCCCACAGAGGGGGTACCTCCCCTCTGCACTCTTCTGCGTGGAAGAGTGTACATACTTCTAGGGTGTAAAGTCTTCATGGGGTATAAACACAGCTAAAAAACACAAGACCTCTGAGTCAGGAAGATAATCAGGCTCCACAACCAACAACAGTAAGAGTATTTTTTTTATTCATACATCCAAAAGCATCATTCTAATTGTATTTTATTATTTTATAAGTAATATTGATTGTTTACATTATGAAATTGCCTTTTGACATAGAACAATTACGGCATGTCTCTTTGTATTCCTATTCTGATAACCAAATATACATTGTAGAATACAAAACAAATCAGTTATAAATTCCTTATGATGATGTCAACCATTAATCTTCCATCCAATTTCAATATTCTCTCCATAGTGAATAAACTTTCATTGTCTCTTTGAGCTTGTATGAATGAATTTTTTCCAAGTCAAGATCTTGATCACAGATCTTCGTAGAAACTTCTACTTTCAACTCAATTAGTGTCTTCTTCCTGAAGCCTTGGGTCATTATAATCAACTTATTAGGTTTCAACAAATATTCATATATAATATATTTGTTTACCTCTTTTAGTTTCTCTATATTGGCTTGGATATTTTCTCTTTTCTCTTCCACATCAACTATCCTTAGCTTGGCAGATGTTGCTTCATCAATGCAGGGCATTAATTTCATCCCAAATTCTTCAAGAAGTTCTTCTAAACTATTCCACATCCTTTTACATGCCTTTTTTGTTGTATCTTGAATAGCTCGAATATCCTGAAATAAGGGCTTCCATGTATCAATGAAAACTTGGTCCTTGAGTTTCCTCCTTCCAGATTACAATGGAAGGGTGCCAGGGAGATCCTTATATATTCCTTGCCAGTTGATAATCCAATCAAAGGAATTATTTTCCTTTTGATAATGATCTTTGATATCGTCTATTTGGTCCTCCAATATTAGTTGATCATCTATGTTTGTGTGTATATCATTAAGAAGGCACATACACTCTTTATGTTCGCACTACAGATTTTCATTGAGTTATATTGTTTCTTCCCTTATAACTTCAGAATCAAGAGTTTTTCTTTGTTTCTTGGTTCTGCTTCTTCGAAGTATCTTTGTTTGATGGATTCTATTTATTTTGCATGTGTGTCTCCTTCTACCGGTTCTTTCTTTTTAAATTCTTCATCCATGTCATTCCTTTGGGTTTGTAAAGCCTTTTTTAACTCTTGTATGTGGAGAGTTTCAATATCCCTAGATATTCTTTCAAATTACGAGGTGAGTTCACATTTTGTGGCTTGCACAACTTTTTCAATCTCTTCCTTGTGTAATTTCTCCTTATCTTCAAATGCTTTGAGGAACTTTTTAGAGATATTGTCATTTTTTTCTTTCAGCTACATTTCAAGTTCAACAATATTAACTCGTTTAGTGCTAAGTGTTGTGGTGAATTCAAGGAAAAACATTACATTTTCTCCTGCAAATGCATGGAGCAAAGAGGCATCTTGTAGGGAATTATCCTCTAGATCTGGTCCTTCTTTCCATTGAATGATTCTCTCTGTGGATGATTAGGTGTCGGTCATTTCTCCTCTCTTCCTTTTGTGTGACCTTTTCTCAACGCCTCTAATTTTATGACTATAGTAGTATTCTCCTATAGCCACAATGACATCATCAAGATTCAGTACTTGTGGGGAAAATGTTGAATTACCTTGGATGGACATGAGAGGAGTGCATTCTCAAGGTGGAATGTTCACTATGCCTATACTAGGTTTTTATGGGCTCCCCTGAGTCTCATTTAATTTTTCATGTCTTTTCCATTCTATTTCATCATCTTATTTCCTCTTTGTTTTAGCTTCAGCTATAAATATTTATTTTTCATTTTTTTTGTGCTTCATATTCTAATCTCTCATCTTCCTCTCTGGATTTCATTTTTTGATGAGCATCTTGTTGGGATTTTATTTCATTGTTCTTCTTTTTTCTTCTTTCATCAGCAAGCCTTTTAAGCGCTTATTCTTTATTCTTATTTTCATCTTCTTTAGAGGTTTTGTTGGGATTAGTTTTTTGTTTCCCTTTTTCATCTTGTGCCCTATGATATCCTTCCTTTTCCTTTATCCTCCTTTTTCTAATTTGTCTTCTTTTTTAATTTTTTCTTGTTCCTTGATATACAACTTCTTATGGTATTATTCCAGAAGTAGTTGAAATTGATCCTGTAAGATTTTCTTCTTCTCTTCCTATTCCAACAACAACTTGTGCCCAGCCATATCATCAGGTAATATTTGTAATACATATTCACAGAACAAGACTCATTTGAAAATCTCTTCAGCATAATCAACCACATGTATATTGGAATGAGTAAGACATGTATATCTAACATGACTTACTACCAGTTCATGTGGATCATGCCCTCTTGCCTCTCCAAGGAATAAGCATATTTCCTGTAAGGTTTTTGCCTCTTTTATTGCATGTGGACCATTAAATAGAATATAACTCCCTATATTCATAGGAAAATTAGGCCATATATTTTTATTACTACCTAAAAAAATGGAGGTCACATCGGTCCCCATGGTATGATATGCAACTTCTCTAATCAATAGACAATCTAGGACAAAACATGGTAGGAGATGTGGGGGTCTAGTACTACCATACACTCTAATATAAGTATAGTACTTCCTTAAGTACTAGTCTTTGACACCTTTTATCCCAACCATGGCCTCATTTGATAGTCTATATCTTGAGACTCCAAAAATGATGGTATATAGGGGAACAAGAAAAAAGTCACATCTATCATAGAAGCATTTTTTGTAATTTATGTTCCAAAGGTCGAAACAATAAATGTGTATCAGAGGCTGGTCTTGATCCCAACTCCATCCAAAACTAGGAAATCGCAGGGAATAACAAATTGTGTGCCCAATCATATATATAGACATATAAAAGTAGGGTTTCTTCGTACCTGGAATATTCTTTACGTTATGACAGATATTGAAATCCATAATATCTTCCCAATTCAAGACTTGTCATGTATTCAAGATTGTGTATTCCATGGGAAGCTATTCCATCTGAAAATGTGAAGTATTTTCTTCCCCATATAGCGTACTTATCATAGCAATCAGCATGTTGTAGGTTTTTTTCAACTCTTGGGTAGGAATCAACCTTTTCCCTTGTTTGAATGGTCTTTCCTCATCTAATCACCATTCTTCCATTAATTAAGCTAAGTGTTTATTATTATTGGTGAATCCTTTTAGAAATGACTCGTTGAGATAAATCACATGTCCATGTAGGTGGTATATGACACCAATATCTTCAGGCATAGGGACACTATTTGCTTCTCATTTTTTCTTATAATCGTGGCATTATTCGGGTCAAACTACTTGAAACACCATTGGGCTGCCTCATTATAAGTAAATAATGTTGGACAAGTGACTATGTGGTGAATATTTCCTTTTTGTATATTTTGATATACTTCAAGGCTCTTTCCATACGAGGAGAAGTTTTTACTGTTGAATATATGATATATTTCATCATACCTAGGGAAACTATATTCTCTAGTGTGATAAGAAGTTTATGTCACTAAGACCTCTCCTGGGTTGGCTAAAGTTTCAGGAGTGGAGACCGTAGCAGGAGCTACAAGATTCTTGGATTTTTGAGCATTTGAACAAGTCATAGTGTCTTTTTTTTATACTGCAAATAACATAGAAAAACATCAAGCCTTCAAACAAGTGTAATAATATAATAATATGGAAATTTGAAACAGTAACATACCTGTGATTTTCCAATCATAACTTAAAATTACAACATTCGTTCAGTCAGGTAACATAAGTTAGAGCATTTTAACAAACTTGCAGAAGAAGATAATGCGTTAATAAGGATTTTGGAGTTGTTATGTAGATAATAAATTACCCTAACTTTTGTAGTTAATGATATATTCACAAAAACCAATTCATAGGCCAAAAAATCACCTCACCATTAATACAAACTGAAGGTATAGATTTCCTAGATCCATGTATCAGAGGTGACAAGAATAGAAACTGGTCTCACATATTCTGAAGCATTATCAGATCTTCCTTCATCGGAGGAGAAACAAAGTCACAAAGTGTTTTGATTCCAAGTAAAAGGTCTCAATGAATATTCATTCCTCGATAAACAAGCTAAGTAACAGTCCCATTGGTAAAATAAAAAATCAAAATCATATAAGCAATGACTCGATGGACCAATTAATGTAAGTTGTGTGTTAGGGTGGTTTGTAACATGGGACCACACATGCGCTACACTCTCATGATCATGATGACCAATGATTAGCTAACATGCAAGCCAACATGGCCATTTGAAGATTGATTGTGAATGTAAGCAATCAAAGGGAGGAATCTTTCATAGTGAGTTTCATCGGAGTTAATATTTTTCAATACAAAAGGCCTTTCGATGGAATCGATTTCGACAGATCCCTTTTCAATATGGCTATCAGATAGGTTCTATCAGAATACTAATTAAGGTGAATTTATATATTACTCCGAAAAATGTCTTCCAAATGACCAATTCAATGAGCCTTAAGATGTTATGAAATCTGAAGTTAATGCATATTATACTTTGGATGTGTACTACAAGTGATGTTACTTCTACATAATGAGTATGAATCCATAATCAGGAAGAAGACTTCATCATTCCAAGTTTGCATCAAATGTAGTAATATGAACTATTTTAGAAAAATGATATCCTTCTAAATTAATACCAAATCAATATAGTAGTGACATAGTATCTCATAAAAATTTCGGTGGGGGTGCCCACTGCAACTATGTTATTTAAAGGGAATTTTAGTGGGCATTTGTGACAACACAACAAACCTCTATACTTCTAATGGTTGCAAGGCTTGTTGTCTATGCAACCTCCACTCTATATTTTTTTCTTGGCTCCTTCACTTACATAACCTGCACACAAAAAGCTAAATGACTATGCAATGTCGAATAAACCTCAGTTGTCAATATGCCAATCAATGCTAGGTCTCTATCACTACTTGAAGTGGAGTTATTTTTTCTCAATATTTTTCTCCATGGATTTTGAGCTCATTGCAATGTTGAGTGATGTTATTAACCTTCTATACTATTCTCCAATAGACATCTTCAAACCTTACCAGTCAAAAACTTGTGATATTATGAAAGAGCCTATAAGTGCACACTACCAAGCATGGAAGCTTATAAATCTTAATTTCTTGGCTTCTCTCTACTCTGTGACTTTTCACTTCATTCCTATTTTTTCTCTCTCTTATACTTTTGTATGCTAAGACAAGTGTGTTATAGCTTATGAAAAGAGTACTAGCTATCTATGTGCATTGCTCCCTCCCTCACACAAAAGACAACTAATGTAAACAAATTCGTATTGAAGGAGTGTGTTTCCTTTTCCAATTCTAAGTCAATCCAACATCAAGATAACACACCCTCCAACACATAAATAACTAAGTTGTGTGTTTCAAGCTTCAACTTAAATCAACAAAGATGAAGGATATTCTTTTATTTGCAAGCTAGAGTCAAGAAAGATATTATGAATACAGGCTTGTTGTAGCACATTCCAATGCCAATTACATTAAGCCTGAATTGGATCCTAAAGCACTTGATTAATAAGCAATATGATTGGATAAATATTGATTATTAATAAGAAAATAAAATGAATATGAGCATAATTTCGTCATTCCTACACCATTTCCCAATCAAACTATCATATCTCTGAGTTTACAATAAAAGGGCCAATATTACAAAAAAATGTTCCTACTAAACTAATTGTGCAACCTCAAGGAGCAAGGAGCCACCCAAACATGTCATGTATAAAATGTATAACCTATGGGGAGGAGAGGAAATGTCCAACTAAGGAAAAATTGGCCCAAACAAAGAGAAATTTGACTTAGGGAATGAACTACCATTAAGAGAGGAACAAATTCACTCCAACAATGATGAAATCGACTAGACTAATGTTAATTCAATGCATGCAAGGAAATTGGCTCAAGATTGAAGGAATTTACCCCAAGTAAGTGCATACATATTGTCCGACCGTGTATGAAACAAACATGTGGGAAGAAACAAACATCCTTTTAGGTATGAAATCACCCAAGTGGTGACAAAAATGGTCCAAGAAAATATAAATTTCCCCAAGTACTGAGTAATGGCTCAAAGGGAGAGTGAAATTGCATAATATGGAGGAGATTGATCTTGTAGGAAAGAGAAATTTACCTAAAAATTAGAATTAAATTAGGTTAGAAACTCCTACAAGATTTAATTAACCAAATAATGGTGTCCATTAATCTCTACTCTCATAAATCAACTAGCGATGGAGGAAAGAGAGTTGTTAGGATATCCATTTACACATAAAATATGGAAGGTATTATTATCACATGCCAATTTTTTTATGATTTTTGTAAAAACAATTGATCCTCAAATTGGTCTCTAAAGACAAATCCTATTTGACTCCTCAAGTCATCATAAAAATTGAAAAGAGTACATGTTGTGTAAACATGCTACGCAAAGTCTACAGGGATTTCTTAGGCAAAATGGTAGATAAAGTCCAAGCCAGGGCTAACCAACTTAAGAGTATCATGTTCCACTTCTCCTTGGTAAATTTGTTAGTGGTTGAGCAACTAAGAAAACTGAACAGGGATTGTGATTCCTTCATGACATCAATAAACATTCCCCTAGATCCCAAAGGAGATACCCCCTTGTCTATTGAAAGACTAGCTTCTAATAGTTCAGATGGAAAAGGAAGAAGTGTTGCATAACAGGGAAAAGGAAAAGGAAAGGATATTTAGGGCCCTTCACCAAGCCAGCTAGTTCTGAAGAAGGGTAGGAGGCTATCGTTCACTAATGAGACAAAGGAGACACAAACACCTAGCAGACCAACCACCAGTTCAATTGCTAGAAGGTTTCCCACACCCACAGTGTAGACATATATTGTTGAACCTTCATCTCAAGAGATGGATTAAGACCAAATCTGGTCGGGAGAAAGGGGAAAAGAAGTCAAAGAGATGAAAAATCAATTCAAAGAGGTTCATCATGTCATAGCTCAATTCTACCAAGAGAGCAGAGAATTGAAAAGGAAATTGGTTTATAAGGTTCTTGTTCAGCAAGATTTTTGTGGGAGGGTTTGTTTTGAGGATTGGGTTGATAAGGTTCCTGATGTTCAAACATCATCTGTTAAATAATTTTCAAAGAAGGAAATCTCAAAGGGGAGGGAAGTTATGAAAATCCCTAAGACAACAATGTGGGCTAAACCTACAGCTCCTCTAAAGCTATAAAATGGCTCAACAAGCAGTTAAGGGAAGCCCAAGATCATATTATTAAGTTCAGGGAAGAAAAAAGGATATCATAGGAATCAATAAAGAAGCATTTTCAAGAATGCAAACCAGCCATAGATGGTGCATGTGCATCCCTTTCTAATGCCCAGTCCAAACTGAAAATAAATGCAACACTTCTTAGGAAAGTAGGAAACTTGAAAGTGAAAAACTTGACATTAAGAAAGAAAAATAGATATTTCAAGCAAAAAATGCAGCTAAATGATGAAGCCAGAAGGAGGCTTGAACTACTTGTAGAAGTAGTAGAGATATGAGTGAAGAAACCTTACAATTTTGTCCTTTTGGGGTAAGAGGTCATCTCAATTTTTTATTATGTCATATAATTTGTGCTCATTATGGGAGCTTGCATTGAGGAATTACAAAGGACATAATGATGGAGAATGGTTTTTACAGAAAGGTGACAACATAAATCATTTCCTAATCATAGCTGGAGTTTTTGGACTGGTAAATTGTCATACACATCACTTGTGTAGCAAGATCTAATGTTGTAGGCACACATGATTATAAAGGACAACATGAGGTGATTGTTATACAATATTTGAGGTAAACATAGGTCTCCAATGAGTTGTTGCTACCAAGATTTGCACGGGTTTCAACAAAATAAAGTTCACTACACAAACGTTGTAGGTAGCCTTTGCACAACAATAGCTTCAGTTTGCTATGCAAAGGTGGCTGAGTTGCTCAAGAATGAATGGGATGCCTTGGAGTGATTTCCATATGTACTTGGTGATTCATCACAACAACATATTCAAATTTTACTCAAGATCTATGATTGTAAAAGATATTTTTTTTTACATTTAAGATGGTCAAAATAAGATTTACTATTTTTAGTAAAGTTGTTTAGGAGTTGTTCTCTTTCAATGTAACCAGATCCATGATTATAGGTGGCAGTAGTTCGATTCCTAGTAACCTAGTGTGGCAATAGGATCTTATATATTTGATCACTTTTGATGTAAAAGGGGGTTGGAAGAAGCAATGACATTTTTCTTTATATTGTAAAAATATTTTGAATCTGAATGAAATACAAATGCAGAAGTCCAAAACTTTTCAAGACAAATATTATAATGGTGGTGTCCTGAAGTCTGTGCTCTAGTATTTGTATGTACATGTTGTCTTCTAATTCCTCATTTGCTTTTCATTTGTTTAAATTGAAGATTAAAGGGTCAGAAATTCATCTTAAAGGCACTTTAGATTCAAACGATTTAAACTTTCTGTTTCATTCTTAACTTATCAAAATTCATCTTTCATGGTGCTCTAATTTTGTTATATGTTTCATTCTTCTTTCACTTTACAAAACAAATTTAAAACTTAAATTTCATCACCTAATTAGCCTTTGTTTCTTTGAAGAGTTCCACCTACCAGTCATTGTTTTCATTTGTTTTTAAAGGTTGACCCCATTTCCCAAGAGATCCTTATCCTTCTTGCCAACAACACTCTCTCAAATATCTTCAATCATCAAAACCTAGTCATCAATCTAGCAAGAAAACCTATTTATTAGAGACTAAGTGAAAAGAGAGATCCCTCTCTGAACTGAATAGGCTAGTGTCCAGTTCTAAAGTGGTTTATGGTTACCTTTGTAAGTTGTTTCTTCAGCCAAACAATTTACTCTGTGATAACATGTATGAATGAAGGCTCCAACACTACAAAGATAAATGAAATCTTAGGTCACTAATGAACACAACAACCATTAGAAATGCACATAGTAGATAAATGAAAACACATGCAGACATTATTTACCATGGAAACCTAAATGGGAAAACCAACCTCAAATGGGGGCTCAGTCTCTTCATTTCGACAATATTTAGTATAATTTTTCATGGCTCTTTATGCCTATTCATCTCTTGGACAAAACACCCCCTGAGAATGAGAATGGAGGAGGAAATAGAGAGAGTTGGGGGTATGAGGAAGGCCACAACCATGCCCCTTCACTTCCCATTCCTTATCCTTCTCTCCTATTAATTTTTCTTTTCATTTAATTCTTCTTTTTACTTTTCTTTCACTTTTGTCTCATTCATCCTAACATTTACCTTGTTTTACAATATTTACTTAACATTCCTTAATTTTTGAATTACATTGTATGTATTGAGTCTTATATCCATTCATTAGTTCAAATCCTTTTAGAATCACCATTAAATTCAAATTCTAATATGTTGGTTTTTGCATCAGTTCAAATCCTTTTAGGATCACCATTAAATTCAAACTCTAATATGTTGGTTTTTGCATTGAACTTATCTTCTGAATTTGGTTTCTTATTGTGGGTTTATTATGGGTTTTGTTTTGATAATAATGTACATTAAATTTGATTTTTTATTATGGGTTTTGTTTTGATAATATTGTACATTGAATTTGGTTTCTTGTGATAGAAATTTCTACATTTCACTAACACTTATTGAATGATTGAAAATTTTAATGATTATCCCAAACAATTTTCACTTATTAAGCATGTACCAGTGGCCATAACATTATGTATTTTAAGGATGTTTTGATAATTAAACATATTCTAGAAGCCATAACATTATGTATTTTAATGATTTTCTTGATAATTCTAACATATTTTCCATTTTATATTAAGCAAAAGTGATATGATGTGGAACTTGAGATCATTTGCATGATATCAAAAAGGAATTATAATAAAAAAATAAAAATTGTCTACCACGAAAATGGTACCATAATAGTGGACATAAATAAATAAAACAATATTGTTACATGTTTAAAGGTATGATGCACGACAAGCCAAATAGATTGTAACATATAAATAATGCACTTTTACGAGAACTATATGTGGTTTTCGGTTTTCAATACCATTAAAAGAAATCGCTTTAGGCTATTTTATTTTATTATTAATAGGCTAATAATGCACTTTTACGAGAATTATATGTGGTTTTCAATACCCGACATGGTGTCATCCCCTCGGGCCTGGTCCAGGTCCCGTGGATATGTTATGGGTTTGTAATATTATAATATTGTTATAATATAATATTATTATAATACAACAACGTTATATTACAACATTGTTATATTATAATATTGTTATAATTTTTTTAAGTTATTTTTTTATTTTTTATGTAGTGGATTTATAAGTCTTCAAAGTTATTTGAGATCATTTAGACCACACCAATTTTTAACATGGTTATATTTTAGATGTTTTTTTGTGACTACCACAAAATTTAGAAATTGAATCATCTTAAAGAAAGAAACTCGATTATATTTTAGATGTTTTTTTGTGACTACCACAAAATTTAAAAATTGAATCATCTTAAAGAAAGAAACTCTTAGAAACAAATTATACTAATGAAATTTGAGAGCTACATTTTACATGCTTTAAATATACAAAAGTTTCAATTTAATTTGATTAATTTTTTAATACTACCAAACAAATCTCTTTCAATTACTTTTTACATATTTAAATATATAAAAGCTTGAATTGAATTTCATCACAAACTTATAATTTTATTAAATTATTATCAATTTGAGGATTATTTACACATAATGATAATCCCTTAAAAATAAAATTTATATATAAAAAAGATTTATTTTATAATAAACATATATTTTTATAATGGATAAATTGAAAATGAAATGCATATTATTTTACACTTTCTTATGAATAAATGGATAAGACCAAAGAACTTAATTATAACACATCAAAAATGAAATGAGTAAATAACATGTTAAGTCATCCTTGAGAGAAAGGACATCAAAAATACAAATATAATTTTGTGTAAATCTTTTATCTCATCAATTCCAAAATTTACATTAAATGTAATTTAAAATATTCTATTTATTCTATTTTATATAAAATCTTAAAAATTGAAATTACAATAATAACAAACCTTGAATTTTTTAAATTGTGAATTTGTAAACATCTCAAAGTACTAATGATTAACGATGATAATTAAATTCAAACATTATTCAAAATATTATTTTTAAGATTGAATAAAGTGGAAATAAGCTTACTAAATATCATGCAAAAACTAGGTCCACTATAAACGACATGGGAATTAATCCTATTGATAGTTTTAGTAATAAAAATATTAATTTTTAAGATCATAATATTAAAAAAATATTTATTTTCAACCCAATCAAAATTAAAAAATTATTTTTAATATTTTATACTCATCTTATTATTAACTTATTTTCATTATAATTATATTTCTATTTAAAATCTTATATACCTATATAGTCTAAACTCCTGTGATAGTCACTCTTCATCCTATTATCAACAAAAGGGAGTTCATCCTTCATTTTAGGTTTATAATCTAAACATGAATTTATAGAAGTACTTTATACCTCAAATACAATAAGGTATGGATAATGACATTTGATTATAAATTTATAAAATATTTTTAAAATTGTTTAGTTTTAGTGTGGAAGAGATATTGAAAGTTAAAAATAATTTAAATCTAAGTATTAAAAATATTTTTTT
>ML802958.1:193096-236420 GCA_009831015.1 Picea engelmannii
ATATAATAATAACATTGAAACAATAAAATATTAACCTAAGTTATATAAAAATATATATACTTTTAAATTGAAAATTCACTAAGAAAGAGAATTTCTTCAAATAAGTAACAAATTAAACATACAATAATCAAAAATATAAAAATCCCATTACACACCCTTAATAACATCTCAACATTCTCATTCAACAATTAAGATGATGTATTCAACAATTAAGATGTTGTATGCAATATTTTAATATTTTAACTACCCCAATCTATGAGCAAATACCCACTTGAACCCAATTTTCCTTTAACAATTTCTAAGACATACTTACATCTAAAAACCAAGTGATTTAAAAGAAATCCTATAGGCTATGAATGCATGCCATATACATGTAATCAAATATGAAAAAAAAAAAATACCGCATTTATTCACAGAGTTCATGGAATTACTATTACTTTCCTAAATTCATTTCAATTATACATATCTATTTTAATTTATTATCTATTATATTTTTCTAAAATTCATTTAATTAACTTTGTTTATAATATCTATTACAATTATGAATTTTTTTACATTTAATAAAAATGATTTTTTTTTAATTTAAAAAATTATTAATTTATTCACAGAGTTCATGCAATTACTATTACTTTCCTAAATTCATTTCAATTATACATATCTATTTTAATTTATTATCTATTATATTTTTCTAAAATTCATTTAATTAACTTTGTTTATAATATTTATTACAATTATGAATTTTTTTACATTTAATAAAAATGATTTTTTTTTTTTAATTTAAAAAATTATTAATTTTATAGTATAAAGAAAATAAAATTACATTAAAGTATACATTATAACAAAATAAGATTACATAAAAACTAAATTTTGTACTTGCTTATTTTAGCCATTAAGAAGTATATATGTGAATGAACTTACGACATGGTAATGTGTAATTATACTATAACGAATATATAATTAATACTATCAATATTACGATTAATAATGGGTGAAGATGACTTTTTAATCTTGAAATTGAAGTATTACTGTTGTTTGAAACATAAAATTATTGAATATGTTAATTTACAAATTTAATAAAAAAAGTAATGGATAGAACAACTCAACAACTAATTAATTAGTGTTGATCGATTTTAACTGTAAATTTATATGTTTTGAGAGGATCCAAAGTTAAGATGGATTTACATTGATTCTTAATATGTCACATGTCAACTCCATGTGACGCATATAAGGAATTACACATCTAGTTTATATTTAAAAAACACCACTGAAATGTTTTAACCAATATGGACCTAGAGGGATCATATCCCTGCGATGGAAACATTTTTTCAAATTTTGATCCCTTTTAGTGCATGATAGATTTTGAGTTAATATGGATCTATGTCGGTTCTTAATATGCTACATGTCAACTCCATGTTGACCATGGAAGGTATTACACATCTCCCTCATACTAATCAACACACCATTTAAATGTTTTAACCTGAAGTTTTTTTTTTAATTTTAATTGCTATATATATATGGACATTTAAATATTTTATTTATGACCAACATTGAAATAATTATCTTATTATTAATATATTTTTAAATACCACATGTTAACTTTATATTAGAAATTGAATGAATTGCATCTCTCCCATAGGTTGGGAAGTACAAAGCATATTTTTTACTTTCAATTATTTTTTATCTCTATATATAAAGTGATATAAAATTATTTTACTTAAGGTGGACATTGAAATATTTTATTTATAGCTAACACTAAAATATGTTTTTGTCATTAATATTTTTTTTTAATTCCACGTGTAAAGTCCATGTTGAGCACATAAGGAATTATACGTCTCCCTCATATTGGGTTTCTTTCCAACAATAAGAAATTTTTTATTTTAAGAAATTTTATTTTTAAAAAAATATTTGTTTGTTATAATATTTTTTTAAATGTCACGTGTCAACTCCATGTTAACCATTTAAACAATTACACATCTCCCTCATACTTAGTGATTGTAAGGTATTTGACTAGATGGGTACAGAGACCCTCGCCTATGTCATTAAGGAGATGAAACTTTGGGTTTCTCAGGCACACCAATTGGGAAAGTGGAAGCCTTGGGTATGCAAAGACATCAAGGGACTTGTCCAAGTTTGAAGCAACCAAGATTTTGGGGTGCGCCAACATGAGGGGTGAACCAAGGTTGGGTGTGTGGGTCCCAAGGGGCACAACATTTGATAAGTGCATGGGTTTGTTTGGGCGACCTAGTCCATGAAGGGGCATGACGATTTTTTTGGGTGACTAGGTCTTTGAAGGAGTGGGACGATTCATTTGGACACATGAGTTCAAAAAGAGGCGTGACACCCCCAAAGGATGCAACAATTCATGATGGTGACCTTTCGAGTCACTATAAGAAAACAAGGGTGCACAACTAAGGAAGGCATATTTTGAACACAATGAGAGCAAGAAGAGCTCTATAGTTCTGAAGCAGATTTAGACGAAGAGGGGCGAGCTCCCTCAAGGAGCCAATTCATTCCACAGGTGAGGACTTGTGTTGCATTGAGGAGGATTTGGTGGACAGAGTTGGGAGAGCTTATTTTGGGATGATTTTGGGGAAGTCTCGAAACACAGGTCTACTAGAGGCATGTGTGAGGCAGAACCAAAATCTGTGAAGTTTGTGGAAACAAAGAGACAACAAGTCTACAGTTGACTAGGGAATGTCTGAGGTGCACCGTAGGAGGTTTCTGAGACGACTGCAATAGAGAGTATTGGTGTGATGAATATTTTTATGAGAGTATTGGTGAGGTGAGGTGAGTCGTTTGACTATGCCCAAGTTGTAAATTGAGTCAGAAGTGATGATAGTGTGATTGTTTCGCAATAAAAAATACTTAGTTGGGAGTTAGTAACAGTTTGTGTCGCCAACACTATATCTATGTTTCTCTTGTCTATTTCTGTGTTGTTCTCTTGGCTTCTCATGTTCATGGATGTATGCTTAAATATGACAAAGTGTTAAAGTTATTAACGAATGTCTAAATATACAAGAGTTTCACTAGAGTAGGAGTGTGACTCGTCGGTAGACTAGAACAAAGTATGGGTATGATATAGGTGAAGAGGCATAGTCTAGACGAAGTATCCTTGGTATTTCCAAGAAACCAAGTTAGAAATGTCACAGTGCCACACTCCCTCAAGAGGTGTATGATCATAAGGCACACTATCAGGACGAGACAAATGGTATCAAAGCAATTTGGTTCTCTTCACCACTCTTGCAGTCAAAACATTTGTGGTGGGGTGCACTTGTTGAGAAGTATATTCATTGTGAAGTCAAATTGGTGGAAACGTTCACAGACTTGGTGAACAGTTTAGTGCATCGAACTTATTCATCGCAGATTTTGCCTCAAAATTATGATAGAGGTTCCTTTATGGTGCAGTGGAAGGTTTTTTGGGGCGCACACCTTATATGCAACGAGAGAAGAGTTGTGGTGAAACGAAGCACTTGGACAAGGTGGGTGATCGTAGAAATCGTTGTAGAGTTCATCGCAAAAATTGTCGCAGACTTGATTTCAGAGACAGTTTGGGTATAGGCTTGATTGGTTTGATGTGTGATGGAAGTACATGTCGGACCTGTTGTGCACACCTTGAGAGACCAAGCATAGAGTTGATTGGGAGAATCAAGCACTTTGGAAAGGTAGATGAACATAAGATTTTTTGCATGATGTTGTTCCAAAGTTTGTACTTAAGGCTAAAAAGTATAGGGTCTAGGAATCCGAAAGTGAGTAAAAGATAAAAAGGGGAAAAATCAACCTTCGGGAAAAAGGAAGCTAAGGTGGGTTTCTAATTTGTCTCTGTCTCGCTTCCAAATGTTTCTGGATGCTTATATCCCATTCAATTACGGCCCATGAACGTTAGAGTTTGACCCGGGTGATGGCGGTTTTAAGTATGGTGTCAAATAGGTTCAAAGCGATGTTGGTATGATCTGATAGGTCAGGTTCGATGTTGGGTTGCCTTGCAAAGAGGACATTCATGGAGGAATAGAAAATGAAAAGGAAGTTCGAGGTTAAAAATGCCACTTCAATTCTTTTTTAACCGTATAAAAGAGAACTTTCAAAATCTGATGCTAAAGATAGAACACAAACCAAAGGCCTTCTCCTGTAACTGAGTTAACTTTTTAAAGAATCATGTATGAAATGTGAGAAAACATTAAGCTGTCGAAAATGTGAGGCTCCTATCAAGGGAGAATCTCACCCTGTAAATAGAAGAAGAAAGAGGCAAGAAGTAATCTGATGAAGCATAAAATATAGAGATCTAAAAAGTTCACAGGTCTTGTACCTGCTGATAGCCGATACAGAGGAAAAAATACAAGTGATTAGATGACTAAATGTTGGTCACCATAGTAGAAGTTGCACTAAATTGTAGCTAAGCATTCATCAGAAATATATATGAGAAATCAAACTTAATATAAGATAACAGAGAAAACAAACTTATAACTCAGTCTTCACGGAATCAAGAATCTTTGGATTGCTTTGTATTAATTTTCAAAAGGAAGAGAGTCTCTATTACAATCGGCCAAGAAAGGTCCAGCCCTTATTCTCACTTCAAAATGCATATTTATACAAACTTCTAAATGCTAGCATCTCAATCGTTCCATAAGTTTTTGGTTACAAAATGGGAAATTTATGCGTTTCACTTCTTTGTCTCTGTCCTCCTTCCTGTGGGTAGAGAACCTTCCTTTCCTTACTCTTTGGGTTCTAAAAATAGAACAGGCAGACATCTATCATTATTTGACACCAGAAGCCTACCCTTTCGCCTGCTTGGTGCAAGTGATGCACCTCTCCACCAACTGGGCTATCAACCTGGAAGGCTCTGCTTGGTCGCTCGCTTCAAGATTGTAACAATTCTTCGCCAGATGTGGTAAACTCTTTCCCACTTGTCGGTCCTCTATGATGATGGAACATAATTGTAAATTTGGTTGTACTAGCCATTTTTTCATTTGGGTCATATCAACCTGGCTGATCTGGGATATCTCTACTTTTTGCTCCTCCATGTTTTCTTTGATGTCCAACAAATGTTTAGCTATATTGATTTTTCCCAGTGTCCCATCACTGCTCTCCTTATCAAGATCTAGTAAACCTTTACTTATTATAGAGAACGTTTCCTCTCAAAAATTCTTTACTTCATTAGCTCTCCCCCTGCTTTCCGATATGTTCTGCTCCCAGACCTTTAGCAAGATATTACCTTTGGTTTGTTCCGTGATGGATAATTTTGAGGTGTTGACCGTCTCTATCTTCGCTGTAGCTATAAGAGAGTCTTGGGAGAAATGTTCTCTAGTATATGCTCTATCATCCAGAAATGGTTTTGAATGGTTCTCACCTTTGCCAGCAAGTTTTGTTGAGCCGTAAGTACCTTATGTTAGATTTCAGCGGCCTGCGATATGAACATTTCTATGTGTACAACTTGTTTCTTGGCCACCTCCAATTTTGACTGCAACTCTATAATTTGTTGCCCCTGTTGGCTTACCTATGTTTGGCTAGTTTTCACCGACTAATGCACCTGCCCGAGGTCATACCTGAGCTTTTCGATTTTACGCAGGTCGGTTGTTCGGTCTTCCTCAAGGCTCCTGCTCACCTCGTCCCTGACATTCACTTCAGCAGTAGCTACCTTAGCTTCCAATTTACTGATCAGGAGGTTCTTTCATTTCAATTGGGTCGTCAAAGTACCAACTAAGTATTGATTGGCTGTAGCATAAGCCCCTAGCGTCCCGGCTATCTCCTCTGCAAATTTTTCCTCTTTCGCGGCATTTTCATCTGTCATGATTTTAAATTTTTTGGATACTGTGCCCTCTTTTTGATAAAATCATTGCCTTACCACGGCCTTTATTTTCCTGTCAAATAAAAATTCGTTGGGAGGCATCTCCTCTATAGAAATAGGTGTCATTTATTCATTGAAAATCCATCCCTCGTCAGGATTCCCCTTTGTGAACTGCAAGGGTGTGACAATAGCAATCGGACTGACGATTTTCTTGGATGTTTTCTTCGGGGTGACTTATGTAACTGCCTCATTTGGCATGAAATAAAGTGAGTCACCCGATCCCTGCGAAGGTATCTCTGCTTGGCCTTGGGCCCGCTTGCTTGGTGCGCCCTTTTCGGGGTTTCCTTCCTGCTTCTAGGGGCCTTCAGCTCCTAGATCTGAGCTTATAGCCTCCCTGGTTTTCCCTTTTTCCTTCTCCCCACTAGGACTCGAGTCCTTTTCACCTTTGGCTCCCATTTACTTTGTGACTGGAAGCTCTGGGGCTTCACCCTGTAAACTCTAGGGGAGACAACTCTATCGGTGTTCCCGAAACTTCAAAAAATTGGCCATGTCTTCAGGTGGCAAGGCTTGAATCTGACTTAGGACTTCCGCGAAGGACCTCGCGCCCCGGAATATTTCGTCATGTGGGGAATCCTCATGTTCATACCTCTTCAGGCCGCAACTTGCCAGGTGATTGCTCACAACCTTACTAGGGTCATGCTTCTTAAACTCAATGTCTACTAGCTTCATTTCTTCCATAGTCGTAGCCTCGGCTTTGGCGTGGCCAAAATCTAACAAGGAATATGCACCGATATGAATAGGGAAGGGCGACCATACCTTTTTTGATACTCCTTTGAGCTCCTTTCTTATCCCGTTGAGCAAAGACTGTCTGGCGATCTCTTGGCATAATAGCTTATCTGGCAGGAATAGCAGGAGGGCATATGGAGGGACAGAGGTGTCGAAAACCCTGATATATGAAAATATCTCCTTTAGATACCAATCTTCCATGTTTCTTAGGCTGGCCGCAATGCTATCTGATATCCTGGGAGGCGGTTGTCCAAAAATGGTGACATGCAGTGGCACCATTACCGAGTTGAAGATCTCATAGATGAATTCTTTGGCCTTATCCTCCCAAAGCTTAGAGTGGTAGACATGGATGGACTCTCTACTAGATGGAGTCCAGCTCCATCTCATTAGAGGGAAAGGTGTCAGGAAACAAATGGCATCCATGATGTAGGTGGACATGAAAAATGAGGTTGCTTTCCCACTCTCCTTCTGCGCTCGATATTCGGTAACTCGACTGGTTAAAATGTCCGACAACAGTTTGTCCCAGTCGAAAGAAATACCTTCAGTGACTGTATGAATCAGAGGCACCCACAAGAGAAAACAATGTGTGGTGTCCTCCCTCCCATACAACCTACAGGTTATCATTGCTATATACCTGAATGGTGGCTCTAAGGAGGAGACTAAATAAATTCCATTAGAGTCCACCCAGAATTTTGTAGGGTGCAAAACCCAATCCCTGATCAGATCGGACAATTTTCTGCCATATTGCTCACATTCCTTCTCCTTGAAGCCTTCCAGAAACTCAGCATTGTGTGCGAAGTTTGGTGTGGGTGACAGCTGATACATTGCCTGCAAATGTTCCAGTCTAAAAGTTCCAACCGTCACCTTATGTTCACTGACAATAGTCCTGGTTGGGATATCCACATGGTCTAGCGCCCATCTGATCATATCATAATAGGGAAGGAGTCGTGGCCTTGCCGCTATTTTGTGCATCTCTACCTGAATGAGGATTTTGTATCTAGTAGCCAAATCATCCTTCTCATTATTGTTGGAATCATCTGAACAATTCACCGATTCAGACTGGAGAATGTTGGATATGTATGTCCAGGTTTTGACAGTATTAATACTTCGGGGTGAAGTATCGAAAACAGCATCGGAGCCCTGACTTGAAATTTCAGTAGTCGTCTTGAATGCCTTTCGTGGAGCCATGAAAGAGAATTATGTACGCAGATCACTTGTAGTAAGAATTTTGAATACAAATAGAAGTTATCCTGATGAAAAAGCTCTGAGCGCAAAATAGAAATAAAATTGAAATAATGAAACAAACCCCTTAGCTTTAATCTTTCAACTTTGTGTGAGTCCTTGCTGACAAAACCGTCAAATCGTTTAGTGGAAATATTTAGGCGTCAGATGAGATATTGTTTTCCAATAACTCATCACGATTCAATTCAATGCCATAAATGTTTAAAAGATTTGTGATAATAAAGAAATGCAAAAACATTCAAAAAACTCATTTGTAGATTGCGTACGTCAAAGGCCCTTTAAGGCATTAATTAATTTAGTTAATTTCTTTAACTTTGTACCTTCAACTCTAAAAACCTATTTTCAACATTCGTCGTCTCAGATAATTTCGTTCCTAGTCTTGGAATCTAAAATACACGAAATCGCGATGGCACGATTTAGTTTAAAAAAAATCGTGATCTCACTTAAGTTCTTAATTAACCCATGCTTAATTAATAGAAATCGTGACTTCGCAACTTAGGGCTACGAAGGTATAGATTTTGGGGAGAGCAATTGTCGAGTCACGAAACCGCGACCGTGCTTAACTAGGGTTTTAAAGTGACTTACCCCTGACACCAACCTGGGTGAACTTTTGAAACCGTTTCACGGCTTCGCATATCGGAGTTTGGAAACCTTGCAGCTTGTAACTCCCGAAGTGCGATAGCACGAGGTAATAAAAGTGATAGACTCTCTTAATGGTTAGGTGACAGTGACTTAGGACTATAATGTCTATCACC
Organism: Picea engelmannii; assembly: GCA_009831015.1. Classification (NCBI taxonomy): domain Eukaryota; kingdom Viridiplantae; phylum Streptophyta; class Pinopsida; order Pinales; family Pinaceae; genus Picea; species Picea engelmannii. The sequence continues at coordinate 201,662 of ML802958.1, forward strand.
ACTTCGCATGTCGGGGTAAAATTTTGGTTTCAAGGATTATATTTCAACCACTTGTAAAAGGCGGCTCCAACATAGGCTCCAACTAGGGATCCCATCTTCTTGCGAGACGGGAAGAACAGTAGACCACGTGCCTGTATTGGGTAAATGGAGTCATTGGTTTCTTTCCACGAAACTTGTTAAAGGAAGGGGATACAAAGGGAAAAAGAGATTTCATCTTTACCTCTAAAAAGATTTTCAACATTCAACTGCGTTCTAAACTCATTTGCAGCCTTTTTGATGAATTTCTCCTTCTCGATACTGAAATCAGGTTTGCTTTAAGATAATCGAAACAGTCCTAGGAAATTCAACAGATCCTGTGGATTTTGGCTCGCATCAAACGAAGTATATTTCATTCTTTTGATCGGGTGGGGGGGTCCTGTCTGAACTTGGGGTGCAGATTGGGTTTCAAAAAGGTTGGTTACCAAAGTAGAGTGAAAATTACGTGTGATAGCCTTACAGATATCTTAGATATTTCTCCACTTCCAGTGAGCCTGTTCAGTACCTCGGTGAAGTTATCTGGCCCTTTTTACTTAATTTCCTTTCACCACTTTGAATCATAATTATGAATTTAAATGTTGAGACGATGGAAATCATTTATGAATTTCCTTTAATCGTCTTCTTGGACTAGATGGGGGCAATAAAATATGAATTTCCTTTCACCATCTATCGTATATTTTACTTTTTAAAACACGAAGTGGGGGAAATCAGTTTGTATAAGGCATATCAGGGATGATATCTTTGTAATATTCGCAGTGGAGGTCTATCAACTTGCTTTGATTACTCGGGACCAACCTTATCTTAACTTTCAAAATACCTTAGCTCGCAAGGAAAAAAGGGAAAAATTACTTCCAGGGGTCTTCCTTCGAGCAAGCCTCAATCCTTCGAATACTGTTAAAAAACCTAGAAGAGTCAGGATCAACCTATGCATAACTTTATTTAGTAGGAGACTGAGGAGTTATGAGGGTTGGCTTGCTTTTTAAGATCTGTTTTCTAGCTTCCAAAGCTAAAACCTCACCTCTTCATCCCCTATAGGAAACACAGAAAGGTGTCTGGTTTTTTTAGAGGGTAAATCCAAGGACAGAAAAAGGGCGACGGAGAAAAGCCTAGATTTCAAAAAAAAGAGGTCATGGATTAAACCTGACTCTTGGGACCCTTTCTCGGAGACTCTTTACTCCCTCTGCTTATTTCAATTACCTCTTATCTTTATCCAGTTGAAACTTTCAGGACCCAGAGTAAGAAGTCGTTCTTTTAATGACATATCAGGTGAAAACAACATACTTATGAGAGCGTCATGGCACTTTAGCGATACTTGTTTGAAAAACAGACATCTCTGGAACTCATACCTTTGCCTTACCATTTCATTCTCTTCTGAAATAACGGAAAACAAATTTCTATCACATGTTTTCGGCGAATTGATTCTCCAATATATGATCGTCTGTTAATTCCTTTCTCTCATTTGGGCTGCAAGCCGGGATCCTGCAAGGGAACAACACAAAGAGTATCATGGCTTTAAAAGAACTGAATGAGTTAAAAATTTTGTATCTCTACTTCTAGAAAAACAATGACCTATTTTATTTGTGATGAAAGTAGACTCACCAAAGAAAAATTCTGAAATAAAAAGAAAACACAAGCCAGTATATACAGTGGAAATTTTGGAAACTGTTTATTGCATAGAGTGTTTTAAATAACGCCCATTAACAGGGGTGTTGAGTATTTTACCATCCAAATTCTCTAATAGAAATGATTTTTTTCCTTCAGGAACTATGACTTTGAACGGTTCGTACCATATATGATCAAATTTACCATGTTTTGCCGAGTCTTCCTTCCTAGCATCCCATTTCAAAACCAAATCGTCGGAGAGAAATTCTCTATCCTTGGCCTTACGGTCGAATAATGCTTTCATGTTGTCCTGGTATTTTAGTAGCCTTTCATCCACTTCATCCCTGTGCTGTTGAACTTCAATCAGCTAGTTTATTCTTCTCGTGACATGATTTGGTTCTTCTTTCTCATCTTGCCAAAGTTTCATTACGAGAAGCACTGGATTTATAGGTAATACTACATCAGTCCCATATACCATTTGGAAAGGAGAAGTGCCAATAGATTTTTTTGTACCTATCTGATTTGCCCACAAAGCATATTTCAAGTGCACATGCCAAGATTTTTTGTTTTTGCTCAACACTTTCTTAATTATAGAGATTGGAATCTTGTTTGAAGACTCAGCCAACCCATTTCCTTGGGGGTAATATATCATGGAATGACCGAGCACGATATTGTACTTTTGGCAAAAGCTGACCATAGCCATAGATTTAAAAGCCTGGGCGTTATCTGTGACTATCTTTCGGGGGCAGCCGAATCTAGACAAAATGTTCTCTTCTAGGAAATCTATTACCACCGAATTCGTTGCCTTTCTGGTTGGAATAGCCTCCACCCATTTGGTGAAGTAATATGTAGCAATCAGGATCCATTTATGTTGAGCGCTAGAATGAGGGTTAATTTCTCCTATAAAATCTAGTCCCCATTGTTGAAATGGGGCTTCCGTTTTGACCGGAACCAATGGTAGCGCTCGAGTTTGTGCTTGCCTGCGAACAATTGGCAAGGGTTACAGGCTCTGACTTTTGCGTTGACATATGAGAATAGTTTGGGCCAATAATATCCTTCTCTCAGGATATTATAAGTCATTTCCCTCCAGGCATGATGTCCTCTGCACAATCCTTCGTGAAATTCGTTTATGACCTTCTATGTTTCTAATTCAACTAAACAAACCAACAGGAAACCTAGTGGGTATTTCCAATACAATTGGCTTTCGAATATACAGTACTTCACCACATGCATCTTTAGCATCCTGGCTTTAGATGGAGATAAGTCACTCGGGCACTTCAAGGTCAGTAGGTATGACACTATGTCTTTATACCAATCTGATGAGGCAAACTTCTCTTCGATATTGATGGCAGTTATTTGTTTATCGAGCTCGTTCATGTCCATGCACTCCTCACACCCCTGTAGGCCATTTATCCCGAGGGCTCTGAAATTGGATTCGGATAAGAGCTTAGCCAAACCTTGTCCCTTTACTAGTCTCGGCAGTTTTATCTCCAGGTCAAATTCTTGAATTTTAGCAAGCAACCGTCCCCTTTTCCCATCACTGTCGAACTGAACCAAAATGTCTTTTATGAAACTGGTGGGTACGTACGCAATTACCTTGAAATGTAACACGTAGGTTCTGAAAGCCTTTAATGCCTTCACCATAGCATACACTTGCTTTTCCATTATATCGTATCTGATTTCGACGTCTCTAAGACTTTTGCTAAAAAAGGATATTGGTTGCTCGAAACCTTCTTCATTTTTCTGGAGGAGTACCGCGGCAAGTGTGTGTTCGGAGGCGAATGAGAAGATCAGAAAATCCTTTAGATAATCAGGGCTAGCTAGTACGAGTGCCTCACTTATAACCTTCTTGATGCATGCAAACGATGCTTTGGCTTCTGCTTTCCATTTCACTTCGTTGTTCTTCTTCATTATATATGTGATCAATTTCACGATTTCAACAAAATTTGGCATAAATCTCCTCAAAAAAGAAAAAAAATCCTAAGAATGATTGAATCTCTTTTACATTCCTAGGGATATTTATTGTGTCTATAGCTTCAACTCTTTTAGGATCAATTTTAATTCCATATCGAGACACAATATGGCCCAAGAGTTTACCTTCTTGCATAGCAAAGTGAGACTTTTTGGGGTTTAAAGAAAAACCAAACCTGTGGCATTTCTCAAATGCCTACTTGAGATGTATCAGATGATCTTCATCAGATTTAGAAAAAACAGTCAGATCATCAAGATAGATAACCACAAATTTGTCCCTTTCGCCAATGAAAGCAATATCCATAGCACGTTGGAAAGTAGCACCTGCATTCATTAAACCAAAAGGCATCTTGTCATACATAAACGTACCCCAAGGGGTGGTGAAGGTTGTTTTTTCTTTATCGTGCCCGTTGATAGAAATCTGATTGTACTCGGAAAACTCGTCGATCATCGACATCCTACTTGCCCCAACTACTTTTTCTAAAATGTGATCCATTTTGGGTAGGGGGTAATTATCTTTGAGGGAGGATTTATTCAGATTTCTAAAATCGACACACAATCTGATCTCCCCATTTTTCTTTCTAACCGAGACCAGGTTTTCTACCTAGTCGGAGTATCTCAGTGGTACAATTATTTTTGCGTCTAGGAGTTTTTTGACTTCCCTTTTGACCACGGGCAATAAAATAGGATTTATTTGTTTGAGTTTTTGTCTGAAAGGTTTGACACCAGGCTTTAGGGGTATTTTGTGTTCAATCACAGTGGTGTCATAGGTTCTCAGCTCTTCGTATGACCAAGTGAAAATGTCTTTATACTGCCTGAGTAAGTCTTTATACTTTCTTTTTGCCTCGGGAGGAAGGTACTTTGATATTTTTACTATCCTAGGCTCCTCTTTGGTCCCTATGTCACAGTCTTCAACCTCTTCAGGTTGGGGTTGCAAAGCCGATTTTAAGAGCATATCATTTTGGTCGAATAGTCTCTCTAGAGGGATTAGTCCCTTTGGAATCTAATTGTTCTTTAAAACTAACATGTGATGATTAGCGATCTTTTCCTAGAACCCCTAAGGATCCTCTCCCTCTTGCATGATCCATGTGTGGTCGTTTTTGTTTTCTTGGTCAATGTGAGTTTCGGCAAAGTCATCCACCATTTCGAGGAACTTCCTGATTTGTTCATCGTCCTCAAACACTTGCCAGTGTTGGATGTTGTTTGGTATGGAAGGTTTGTTCCTCACTTCTATGTGGTACCTTAGTTTGAAAGTTGTAGGGGAGGCAAACGTTGAGGCTGCTTTGGCTAATGAATCGGCTTGAAGGTTTTCAGCGCACGGGATGAAATGAACATTTACCGACGAGAAGAAATTTTCTATTAAATCCCAGGCGCAATTTCTGTAAGATCTCAATCTTAGGTGTTTGGCCTGGTGTTGCCGATTTATCTGCTTGACTATCAACTCTGCATCTCTGTATACTTCCAAGTTTTTTATGTTCAGCTTCTTGGCAGCTTCCAACCCTAAGACTAGGGCCTCGTACTCACATACGTTATTGGTGTAGTCTATATCCCACTGAATCCTGTAAGAGAAAGGAATAACAAATTCATTTTCAGGTGCTACAAACAGTACTCCTGCACCTACTCCTTCATATGACAAGGCACCGTCAAAAAACATTTTCCAAATTCTAGTGTGTTATCTCCTCAAATAAATTGATGGAGATTTTTCTTTTTAGGTGATAGAATGTGGTCCAACAATTTATTTATAAATTTCTTTAGGTATGTTAGAGAGTCTATTTTCTGTAAATAAACTTGGAAAAAACACATGATTTGGTTTTTTCAAGAAAAAGAGAGAATCTCAGGATTCGATTTTGAGTTCTATATTCTATTGTTTTTGTATGAAAGACATTTTCTTTAATATATCAAGCCTACAAGCTTCTTTCATTTGTTATTGTCAGACCCTCCTTCATCTTTGTCTATGCATATGAGTGGAATTCGTTCTTTTGTCTCTGTTTAATGGTCCTATGGTAATTGTCATCTTTCTTTTGATTGTTAAGCAAGAATCATAAGAATCTTTGGCTAGTTTGTTGACCCATCATATATATGGTTTATGTATGTTTTGGTTAACCAATTGGTTTTCTTATCCATTTGTTATACAAATCTATCTGATAAATAGCTCTTGAAGGCCTTGTATTGCATGAATATAGTTAGACTGTCTTGAAGATACAATCCAGAGATTAAGATATTCATCTTGATCCAAACCCACACATATTATTGAGAAAATAGTTTCCAAAAAGATTAAGTTACCAGGTATCTCTGACTTACAGCCTAGGAGAGTTTCCTGGAGTGATAACACAGTGCTATACATATCTTCATCTATCTTTCCTGATTCATTTTCATCTATGTAATTGTCTTCTGTACAGCTATTTACACCATGATCAAAAGACAAAATACAATTCCCTAGATCTTGATCGGCAACATAAATAGGATAATTGTTAGGATTCTATGGGTCGCTCACTGTGTATGCTAACCTCGTTTCCCTATATAGCCGAGTAAATTTTCCACCAAACACAGGAATCATGGCGTAGGACATGTCTAGTTGAAGAGACCCCCCAATTTTGGCTCCCCATGACCTAGATAGTATCAAGCCATACTTAGGAGGTATATCGGCGATAACTACATCCATCAGGACGCTTTTCGCTAGAACCTATGCAAGAGTGACTACTAAATCTTTTATCATACCCATGCACTTAACTCTTCTTGAATCGAAAGAGTAGAGATCTCCATAAGGCCTGGTGATCTCGAGGCCTAGTCTGTCCATAATAGACTTGGGCATCACATTATGTGAGGCTCCAGAGTCTAGCATGAAGTTATGAAATAGTCGATCATGCACATTCAAGGTAATATAGAAGGGAGCGACGGTGTCTCTAGCACCCTCGAAATGTGGACCAAAAGTGATATTAGGCTTATCATATTCCAAATTTATCACGTCAAAGTGGCTTTCTAGATCCCAAAAACCTATCATTTTGGTTATTTGCTTTCGATACACATGATTCTTTGCTAATTCGACCAGATGGATTGGTATTTTGATCTTATTTATCTCATTTTCAAGGCTGAAACCTCCCCCACTTTTGTCTGTTTCTCCGGTTGAAACCTCAGACTCCTTCTTTTCTAACTTATTTTTTTGTGTTGATTGATTTTTCGTGAGTTTATTTACCGGTATACATGTTTCAGTTGTCTTAGTTTTCTTTGTTTGGGTCTCAGCCTCATTTACTTTGGGATTCTGCGAATCTAACTCTTTTATTTTTCTATTAGGTATCTCGGTCTCCTTTGGGGCAGGCTCGTAAATTTCGCCTCTAGGAAGAATTTTCTTGGGTTGAGGAGTCGACACAGGTTTGTTTTTAGGCCTCAGGTTGAACTTATGTTGGATCTCATCCATTATTGAATCGGTCATTTCTTGATAGACAGAAACATCAGTATTGTTTATGTCATCATATTTATGTGACACTTGCTCTGTGTTCAAGGAATTCTCGTAAAATTCTTTATTTAAATGAGGCTGTGTGCAGTCGTCACCCAAATTGTTTACGTCTTCGTCCAGATTATTGAAATCTTGCAGGTCATTTCCTCCTATAAAATTTTCATTTTTTAAAGGAGTTTGGATTTTCTGGTCTTCGTATTTAATCTAACTTTGTTGATTTTGAGGGTTGGGGTTTCTTTTGAATTCCCTTTTAATGAAAGGGTCTAACCTGGATTGATCTAGCTCAATTTTGGAAATCTTATTTGTTAGATCTTTAATTATCCTAGCCATATCATCCATTTTATCATCTGAGGATCTACTAGGCCTTGAGGGTCTCGCTTGTTCCCTAAAACGTTTGGTTTCTCGGTTTCCTATTTCTAGTTTTGTTTTTAATTTTCTCGAAGCCATCATGTTAGATTCGATCTCTATGGTGTCGTCTTGCATTCATGTCAGGGTAGCCCCTCTCCTTTCTCTCAACAGAAGTGAAAAATCAGGTTCGAAGGCTCCTCCAAAGGTTACCTTGGCTACAGGTTGGGATGGTTTAACTTTGACAGGGATCTTATTATATAACTTGTTAAACCTTTGAATGAATTCCATAACAGTTTCTAATTTTTTTTTCTTTAAAGACCCGAACTCAGTCAAATAGTACAAATGGTCTTTTCTTTCGCCCCATTGTCTAAGAAAAGCGTCTTCTAGGGAATCATAGGATAATATCGAACTTGCGGGTAGACTTCAAAACCAGGCTCATACCTACCCTTTGAAAGTATGAACTAATAACCTCGAATATACGTCTTCGTGTTCGAGACCTAGGATATCTGCAAACTGATCAAAGAAATTTATATGCTCTGTTGCGGTCAGGTCCCCTTCCCCTATAAATTTAGGTAATTTTTTCATGTACTTCTCAGGAAGGTCATGAAGAGGGACGGGCAGGACCAGAAGTGCATATCTAGCATCTACTTTAGTGAAAACTCTAGGAGGCGAGGGCGGCCCTTGGCCCCACCCTCCTCCTCCTGGAGCCCCTCCACCTCTTAAAACTCCTCCACCTCCCCCTCCTGTAGTCGTCATTGATAATGTTGGATAGGATAACAGTGCATTATACAGAGGGTTCTGGAACACTAAAAGTGAATCTTTAGCTTTTTTGAGAGACGAGAAAAATGAAGAAGGGGGAAAAGGGATGCGAGGGCTTGGTTCCTCAAATTTGCAAGAGATGTAATCAGGGGAACTCGTGGGCATGGAATATGAGTATACGGTATACTCCTCGAGACTCGGTGAGGTCAAGAAATATAACCGAAGAGATGGCAGGATATCGATCGTTTTTAAATTTACTGAGGGATTTTCACCTTTATGTACGCCAGAAGTTGTCGGATGAATTTCATTTTTAATTTCGGGGAGAGATGAAGTTGGGTTGAGGGTTTTAGGGGGGGATTCATGCAAAGTTAGAGGTTCAACAAGAATCTTATCTTTGGTTTGTGTGTACCTAGGCTGGTAGACCGCAGTGGTTGGCTTAAGGGAACCTCTTGTTTTCAGTATTTTTTTGGGATCGAAAATGGGCGTGGTTTGTTTACCATTCGGGTTTTGTCTAGTGTTCCTTCGACCGGATGCCAGGTTAATTAAACATGGAGTCGCCAAGTGAATGATAAATAAAAATCCTTTAGAAGGTGTTCACCCTTTGTTCACCATCAAAGGGTATAAACTTGTAAAAATGTCATTCTCCCAGGGAAAAGGTTTCGTAACTTCATCCCCGACAACAACACCAGAAAGATGTTCTTCCAAAGTCTGTACTTAAGGCTAAAAAGTACAGGGTCTAGGCATCCGAAAGTGAGTAAAAGATAAAAAGGGGGAAAATCAACCTTTGGGGAAAAGGAAGCTAAGGTTGATTTCTAAGTTGTCTCTGTCTCGCTTCCAAACGTTCCAGGATGCTTATATCCCATTCAATTTTGGCCCATGAACGTTCGAGTTCGACCCGAGTGATGGCATTTTTAAGTATGGTGTCAAATAGGTTCAAAGCGATGTTGGTTTGATCTGATAGGTCGAGTTCGATGTTGGGTTGTCTTGCAAAGGGGACAGTCATGGAGGAACAGAAAATGAAAAGGAAGTTCGAGGTTAAAAATGCCACTTCAATTCTTTTTTGACTGTATAAAAGAGAACTTTCGAAATCCGATGCTAAAGATAGAACACAAACCAAAGGCCTTCTACTATAACTGAGTTAACTTTTTAAAGAATCATGTATGAAATGTGAGAAAACATTAAGCAATCGACAATGTGAGGCTCCTATCAAGGGAGAATCTCTCCCTATAAACAGAAGAAGAAAGAGGCAAGAAGTAATCTGACGAAGCATAAAATATAGAGATATAAAAAGTTCACAGATCTTGTACCTGCTGATAGCCGATACAGAGGAAAAACTGCAAGCAATTAGACGACTAAAAGTTGGTCACAACAATAGAAGTTGCACTAAATTGTAGATAAGCATTCATCAGAAATATATATGAGAAATGAAACTTAATATAAGATAACAAAGAAAACAAACTCATAACTCAGTCTTCACGGAATCATGAATCTTCGGATTACTTTGTATTAATTTTCAAAAGGAAGAAAGTCTCTATTACAATCGACCAAGAAAGGTCCAACCCTTATTCTCACTTCAAAATGCATATTTATACAAACTTCTAAATGCTAGCATCTCAATCGTTCCAGAAGTTTTCGGTTACAAAATGGGAAATTTATGCATTTCACTTCTTTGTCTTTGTCCTCGTTCATGCGGGTAGAGAACCTTCCTTTCCTTACTCTTTGGGTTCTAAAAATAGAATAGGAAGACATATGTCATTATTTGACACCAGAAGCCTACCCTTTCGCCTGCTTGGTGCAAGTGATTCAACTCTCCACCAACTGGGCTACCAATCAGGAAGGCTCTGCTTGGGTACTCGCTTCAAGAGTGTAACAATTCTTCACCAGCTGTGGTAAACTCTTTCCCACTTGTCGATCCTCTGCGATGATGGAGCATGATAATAAATTTGGTTGTACTAGCCATTTGTCCATTTGGGTCATATCAACCTGGATGATCTAGGATATCTCCACTTGCTGCTCCTCCATGTTTCTTTGATGTCCAACAAATGTTTAGCTATATTGATTTTGACCAGTGTCCCAACACTTCTCTCCTTATCAAGATCTAGTAAACCTTTACTTATTAAAGAGAACGTTTCCTCACAAAAATTCTTTACTTCGTTAGCTCTCCCCCTGCTTTCGGATATGTTCTTCTCCGAGACCTTTAGTAGGATATTACCTTTGGTTTGTTCCACGATAGATAATTTTGAGGTGTTGACCATTTCTATCTTCATTGTAGCTATAACAGCGTCTTGGAAAGCGACCCGTGTTGCCCCGGCTTCTCTTTCTCTCGAAGAAATGTTCTCTAATATTTTCTCTATCATCTGGAAATGGTTTTGAATGGTTCTCACCTTTTCCAGCAAGTTTTGTTGAGCCGTAAGTACCTTATGTCGGATTTCGGCAGCCTGCAATATGAACATTTCTATGTCTACAACTTGTTTCTCGGCCACCACCAATTTCGACTGCAACTCTATAATTTTTTTCCCCTGATGGCTTACCTGTGTTTGGCTAGTTTGTGCCGACTGATGCATCTACTTGAGGTCGGACTTGAGCTTCTCGATTTCACGTAGGTCGGTTGTTCGGGCTTCCTCAAGGCTCCTCCTCACCTCGTCCCTAACATTCGATTCGGCAGTAGCTACCTTAGCTTCCAATTTACTGATCAGGAGGTTCTTTTGTTTCAACTGGGCTGTCAAAATCCCAACTGAGTACTAATTGGTTGTAGCATAAGCCCCTAGTGTCCCAGCTATCTCCCCTGCAAATTTGTCCTCTTTCGTGGCCTTCCCATCTTTCATGATTTTAAATTTTTTAGCTACTACGCCCTCTTTTTGATAAAATCCTTGCCTTACCACGGCCTTTCTTTTATTTTCAAAGAAAAATTCGTTGGGAGGCAAATCCTCTACAGAAATAGGCATCATTTCTTTATTGAAAATCCATCCCTCATCAGGATTCCCCTTTGTGAACTACAAGGGTGTGACTATAGCAATCAGACTATCGATTTGCTTGGATGTTTGTTTCGGGGTGACTTCTGTAACCAGCTCATTTGGCGCGAGCGAAAGTGAGTCGTCCAATCCCTAGGAAGGTATCTTCGCTTGGCCTTGGGCTTGCTTTCCTGACGGACCCTTTTCAGGGTTTCCTTCCTGCTTCTGGGGGCCTTCGGCTCCTAGCTCTGAGGTTCCAGCCTCCCTGTTTTTCCCTTGGTCCTTCTCCCTGCTAGGACTCGATTCCTTTGCACCTTTGGCTCCCGCATACTTTGTGACTAGAAGCTCTGGGGCTTCACCCTATAAAATATGGGGGAGACAACTCTGTCGATGTTCCCGAAACTTCAAAAATTTGGCCATGTCTCTGGGCGTAAAGGCTTGAATCCGAATTTGGACTTCCACAAAGGACCTCACGCCCCAGAATATTTCGTCATGCAGGGAATCCTCGTGTTCATACCTCTTCAGGCCGCAATTTGTCAAGTGATTGCTCACAACCTTACTAGGGTCATGCTTCTTAAACTCAATGTCTATCAGCTTCATTTCTTCCAAATCCATAGCCTCATCTTTGGCGTGGCCAAAATCTAACAAGGAATATGCACCGATACGAATAGGGAAGGGTGGTCATACCTTTTTTGATACTCCTTTGAGCTCCTTGCTTATCCCGCCGAGCATAGACTGTCTGGCGATCTCTCGACATAATAGCTTATCTGGCAGGAATAGCGGGAGGGAATATGGAGGGACAGAGGTGTCGAAAAACCTGATATACGAAAATTTTACCTCTAGATACCAATCTGCCATGCTGCTTAGGCTGGTCACAATGCTATCTAATATCCTGGGAGGCGGCTGGCCAAAAATGGTGACATGCAGTTGCACCATTACCCAGTTGAAGATCTCATAGATGAATTCTTTTGCCTTATCCTCCCAAAGCTTCGAGTGGTAGACATGAATGGGCTCTGTACTAGATGGAATCCAGATCCAGCTCATTAGAGGGAAAGGCATCAGGAAACAAATGGCGTTCATGATGTAGGCGGACATGAAAAATGAAGTTTCTTTCCCACTCGCCTTCTGTGTTTGATATTCAGTAACTCGACTGGTTAAACTGTCCGACAACAGTTTGGCCCAGTCGAAAGAAAGACCTTCAACGACTGTATGAATTAGAGGCACCCACGGAAGAAAAAAATGTGTGGTGTCCTCCCTCCCATACAACCTACAAGACATCATTGCTATATACCTGAATGGTGGCTCCAAGGAGGAGACTGAATAAATTTCATTAGAGTCTACCCTGAATTTTGTGAGGTGCGAAACCCAATCCCTGATCAGATCAGACAAGTTTCTGCCATATTGCTCGCATTCCTTCTCCTTGAAACCTTCCAGAAACTCGGCATTGTGCATGAAGTTTGGTGTGGGTGACAACTGATACATTGCCTACAAATGTTCCAGTCTAAAAGTCCCAACTGTCACCTTCTATTCGCTGATAATAGTCATGGTTTGGATATCCACATGGTCTAGCACCCATCTGATCATATCATAATAGGGAAGGAGTCGTGGCCTTGCCACTATTTTGTGCATCTCTGACTAAATGACGATTTTTTATTTGGTAGCCAAATCATCCTTCTCATTATCGCTGGAATCATCTAAACAATTCACTGATTCGGACTAGAGAATGTCGGAGATGTATGTCCAGGTTTTGATAGTATTTATACTTCGGGGTGAAGCATCGGAAACAACATCGGAGCCCTAACCTGAAATTTTGGCAGTCGTCTTGAACGCCTTTCATGGAGCCATGAAAAATAATTTTGTACCGAGATCACATGTAATAAGAATTGTGAATACAAACAGATGTTATCCTGATGAAAAATCTCTCCGCACAAAATAGAAATAAAATTGAAATAATGAAACAAACCCCTTAGCTTTAATCTTTCAACTTTGCATGAGTCCTTGCTGACAGAACCGTCAAATCGTTTAGTGGAAAGATTTAGACGTGAGACAAGATCTTGTTTTCCAATAACTCATCATGATTCAAATCAATGCCATAAATGTGTAGAAGATTTGTGATAATAAAGAAATGTGGAAACATTCAAAAAACTCATATATAGACTACGTACGTCAAAGGCCCTTTAAGGAATTAATTAATTTAGTTAATTTCTTTAACTTTGTACCTTCAACTCTCAAAAACTCTTTTCAGCGTTTGTCGTTTCGGATAATTTCATTCCTAGTCTTGGAATCCAAAATACCTGAAATCGCGATGGCGCGATTTAGTTTAAAAAAAATTGTGATCTCACTTAAGTTCTTAATTAACCCATGCTTAACTAATAAAAATCGCGACTTCGCGACTCGGGGCTACGAAGGTATATATTTTTGGGAGAGCGATTGTTGAGTCGCGAAACCCCGACCATGCTTAACTAGGGTTTTAAAGTGACTTACCCCTGACACCAACCTGGGTGAACTTTTGAAACCATTTCGCGACTTCGCATATTAGAGTTTGGAAACCTTGCATCTTGTAACTCCTAAAGTGCGAGGTAATAAAAGTGATAGACTCGCTTAATGGTTAGGCGACGGTGACTTAGGACTATAACGACTATCGCCACTTCGCATGTCAGGGTAAACTTTTGGTTGCAAGGATTATATTTCAACCACTTGTAAAAGGAGGCTCCAACACATGACTTGTCACATATCTAACCCCAAAAGTGATCACAGAAGTGAAACACATAGGGTGATCGCAAAAGTGATTGCGAAGCTGTTCATTTATGGGTGGCATCAAGGTGAAACACTTGGGTTATTTGGATGACCTGGGGTGACCTAGAGCATATTTGTAATAGGAAGTTGGTTGGGAACATTTCCATCATGACGTCTTCATGACATGCATCACCGAGAACAACAATTGAGTTGAGTTGGGTTGTTGGATGAGTGGGTTGAATGCATCCTTTGAATGAGGTGACTCTTCACGGAGTTACAAATGTCATTTAACAACAATTATGACTTGACAATCGGGTGGTGAGTGCATGGTGCCTTTAAATGGAAGCATTCAAGGTGCGTAGATGAAAAGAAATTGGAGACAAGTTCGACCAGTTGCATGTGAACTTTGGGACTTAGAGAGATTTATGAAGTGGACGAATGGACTCAACATCTTATCACAGTGAAGGTCTTGTATATTTGTGGATTTGTGGATGGTAATTGATGGGAGTTCATGTGGAAAGTCAATTTCTTGGGTAAGTGGAGGTCCAAGACAACAGACTTGGAACATGGTTGCAATGAAGGATACCATTGTAAAGGTATGGTTGGATTCGAGTTATTGCATTTCCTAAGTGTTGCAGTGGATTGTTTGAAGGGAATTTGGATGACTTGGTGGTTTAGTGCAATTTGTTTCCATGTTGAATATCAATAGACTTGAGGGTGAATCAAGTGGTGCATATTTGAAGAAGTCTTGTAGTATTTTGAGACACCTTGGTTGGGTCAATGTACAAAGAGCTAGGGAGACCTACTTGAAGGACTCTTGTGGTGGACTTAGTTAGATTTATATGCAGCCATGGAGGTGGCTTGAGGAAGTTTCCTAACTCTTTGATGGGGTATCTTGGACAAGTTGTTGTAATGAAGTGGGCAGTGAGGTATGGATGTGTCGAGTTTGAGAGGATGGATAAGGTACCCTAGTGCTTGGTGCCTTACCAAGATTTGTTGGGTCATGCGATGACTTGAAAGTCGTGATGAAAGTGAAAAAGTTTGGATGCTTGTAGGAGGTGCAAGGCAGTTATGATCTAGGAGATGAATGGATTCAACGAAGAAGTCAACCAAGACTTGTTGGCACTCAACCTGAATGGGAATAACATAGACAAAGTGACTTACGTGGTGTTCGTTCACCTTTGGTATGGGACATTGGATGAGGTAGAGCGCACATTGGTGACTTGTGAATGATTGTGCAATGAATCAGAGATATGACGGGGGTCATTGGTTAAGGCTAACACAACAATGGCTCGAACGTTCCTAAGACATGAAAGTTCTTTGAGGTGACTCATTCTACCTGTAGCAATTTGGGCAGTTCCTTGGGATGTTTTGAGATGTGTAGGCATGTTGGCCACACTCTTCATAGATGTTGATTTGTGGAAGGGTTAATTGACGAAAGGAGGTGAGTTGAGGAATTTCCTTTGTTTGGAGGATTATGTATACAAACAAATTGCAGTGTGAAGAAATTACTTGGGCATGATCATTTCTCTTTCTTTGGGGAAGCATGGTTGAGGGAGAAGCCTCGTCATGCCAAGGAATATAGAAGTAGATGCAGCAATATCGACAAGTGACGAAGTAGTGAGGAAAAGGCAGTCTTCACATGCATTTCTTGGTGAAAGGATTGGATAATTGTTCCATGAGGTGGAAAATGGAGTAAATTTTCCACATAAGACTTTGTTTCAGGGTGACTTCATAGTGCAACAAGGTGAGGATGACCTTTCCTTTCTCTGAGGTTTGTGTAGACAGACCTTATTGCCAAAGGAAGTGACCAGTTTGTGCATGAGGGTGTGCAGTCTCAAGGAGTCTGATGGTTGGATTGGCCATTCAACTAGTTCACGACTTGGGTGAGAGAAACAACATGACAAAAGGGTCAAGAGTATATACGTTCTTCTGGGTTTGAATTAAATAACTTAGACATTGTGGAGGATCTCCATGACGAAGATCGGACGATGGTAGTGGTAGTGAGGCAAGGATGGACACTTTCCTTAGTCTTTGGATTTGGATAGAGAGATGAAGATGTGACATAGAATACTAGGTTCAGGTATGAAGATATGCATGCTCACAGATTGGGTGCATCGGTTGGATTAGCTACCCAACCAGTTCAATATCTGGGGATCGATATTATATTTGGTTGAAGTATAGGCATCGAAGAAAGATCACAAGAGTTAAACACTTAGGAAAATTTTTGAAGTAAAGTGGGTAGCTTTTATTTGTAGCCATCAACGACAACAACATCAAAACCAAACAGTAGCAAGGAAAGAACATCACAACAAGAGAGTGGAACAAATTTGGGTGATTTTCATCCTTAGAGTTGGATGAAGTGACCTCATTGACTTAGGAAACATATTATGAGAAGTTGGGTGCAGTATAGTTTTGTTGGTTAATGGAAAATTGGGGTTTCCACTTCACATGAAAACTTGGGATTTCCACTTTGGAAGAATTTCAGGTTTCGAGTAGAATTAGTTTTAGTGAAGGCATGAGTCTGGGTGGAGACTTGGAGATTGCATATTTTTTGGTTGTTTTTGAGGACGAAAACAACTTGAGGTAGGGGAGGATGTAATCTATTCGACTAGATAGGCGTGGATATGCTTGCCTAAGTCCTCAAGGAGACGAAAATTGGGGTTGCTCTTGCACCCAAGTTGGGAAGGTGGACACCTTGTAAATGTGAACGCGCCAAGGGGATTGTCCAAGTATGAAGCAACCAAGACTTTGGGGCATTCCGACATGAGGGGCGCGCCAAGGTTGTGTGCTCTGATCCTAAGGAGCATGACGATTGGCGAGCACATGGGTTTGTTTCGGTGACTCGGTATGTGAAAGGGTGCAATGATTCATTTGGACACATGGGTTCGCGAGGCATGACACCCCCAACAGATGTGAAAGTTCAGAATGGTGAACTTTGGAGTCACTATAAGAGAACAAGGATGCACAATCAGAGAAGGAATATTTTGAAGACAAGGAGAGCAAAAAGAGTTATGCAGTTTTGAGGAAAATTTAGACAAATGAAGAGACCACAAGTCTATGGTTGAGAGAACGTCTTAGGTGCATCAAAGGAGGTTGCAGAGACAGTTGCGACAAAGAGTCTTGGTAGGACGAATCTTCTTATGAGTTTATTGGTGATGTGAGGTGATTCTATTGAATCTGCCCAAGTTGTAAACCGAGCCAGTAGTGCTAATGTTGTATTTTTTTCGTAATAGCAAAGACTTAGCTAGTGTATCTATGTTAGTCACGGTTTGTGTAGCGTTCACTAAATCTATGTTTCTCTTGTTTGTTTCCTTGGTGTTCTCTTAGCTTGTCATGTTCATGGATGTATACTTAAATATGGTAAGTCTTAAAGTTGTTAACAAATGTCTAAGCATGCAAGACTTGCATTAGAGTAGGAGTGTGAGTGGTTGGTAGCCTAGAATGAAGTATCAGTATGCTCTAGTTGAAAAGAGTAGTATCTTTGGTATTTTCTCAAGAGGTCTAGAATAGTAAGACACACTAGGAAATGACAAATGGAATAATAAGAATTTTTTTACTTTCAATTACTTTATCTCTATATAAATTGATATAAAATTATATTACTTAAAGTGTTAATTGAAATATTTTATTTATGATAACCATTGAAATACTTTTTTTTATTGATATTTTTATTAAAAGCTCCATGTAAATTCCATGTTATTCACTGAATAAATTAATGTCTCCTTGACAGAAGCGGTTGAAAGAAACTTTAAACGCAACAATCAAATACCTTATTTACTTAGTCAGATCCCTCTCTGTGTGGTTTAAATCTACATTCAGCCGAGGTGAATCCCTCTTTGTGTGCTTTAAATCTGTATTCAGCCTAATCGAATCCCTCTTTGTGTGCTTTAAATCGATAATCAGCCGAGGCGAATCCCTCTCTTTGTGCATTAAATCTACTTAGTTGAGAGAATTCTGCTTAGGTAGAGTGCAATCGCTTTATACATAACAGTAGGGTTTCAAATCCAAATCAAGAGCTGTAATGAAAAATAGCTTTCCAGTGCCTTTGGATTTTGCATATCGGTGGAGAGGAATCGTGACTGCCACTGGGAGTATAGAGGCACTCAATTGCTTTCTTTTTTTTTACAAAAGATGAAGTTTTTTCTCTTTCTACTAGCTATGAGTTTCACAGGCTCTTCTCTGTTGCCACGATCGAGGTCAATGCGCAACCATCTAGAGAACATAATGGATTCCAGTACTATCTTTAATGTTCAGCAACATGGTGCAAAAGCTGATGGCATCACAGAGAATAGCAAAGTGAGGCTGACTGATATCAATGAAGTTAAATGAATAGTGACATTGGTTATCTCTGTTTGCTGTTTTGTGGTGTTAACAATTTGATTTGTTCTTTGTTATATCCAGGCTTTTATGGCCGCCTGGAATGCGGCCTGTTCTTCTATTCGATCTTCTATGGTCCACATACCAAAAGGAAAATTTATGGTTGCTCCAGTTTCATTTAGAGGACCATGTCAGAACGATTATATAACTGTGCAAGTAAGGCGCTAACATCCATTCCTTGGTATCAAGATCATGTCATTTAATTGTTTCTTTTGCTTTTGAGCAACGAGATTTTTTTTTTGTTTTTTGCAGGTAACTGGGGACCTCATTGCGCCAACAGACAATAGTTTATGGAATGATGACAACAAATTCTACTGGTTGCAGTTCTGGAATGTAAATGGTCTAACGATCAACGGTGGCGGACGTTTGGATGGACAGGGAGCCTCTTGGTGGAACAAGATCTGTAAACCAAATCAACGAGTACGAATAAAGTTACTCGTTTATTTTTTAGGGATTTGGATAGCATAAAATTACAAATCCTCATTCTGACTGAAATACATTGTCTGCTGTGCAGTGTGAGCACGGCCCTGCGGTATTGCCTCTACCCATTCTTAACATATGAATATGACTGTTTAACAATTAGGAGTTTATAACGTAAACAACTACTTGACTTTGACATTGTGGAATGGATGGAGTGATAATGTGCAGTCTTTAGAATTGGTGAGCACTACGAATACCGTTGTGAGAGGCATTACTTCCATTAACAGCAAGCATTTCCATATATCCATTGAATCATGTAACAATGTCCTGGCGGAGGGATTAAGTATCCAGGCCCCAGGTGACAGCCCCAACACCGATGGAATTCACGTATCTTCTTCTTCAAATGTCAAGCTTCGAAATATCGTCATAGGAACAGGTGGATCAGCATTTTAAATTTGTTTCAGGAAGGCAAACTACTTTATCAAAGATAAAGCTTTAACATCATTGATGTTTACCTTTGGTTGTGCAGGAGATGATTGTATTGGTATTTTGGAAGGTACTTCCAATCTCGACATTGAACAGGTTACTTGCGGACCCGGTCATGGAATCAGGTAAAATTATTTGATAAAATTTCAATTGTTGGACAGAGAATATCACCATTCCATGCACTGCACTGATGAGAAAGTTGAGTATGTATTTGTGTTATTATTATGCAGTGTGGGAAGTCTCGGCAGATATCCTTCACGTAATGGAGTCGTCAACGTCACTGTAAATGGAGTTTCTTTCAGTGGCACTCAGAATGGAGTTAGGATCAAAACATTGCAGGGAGGGAGGGGCTTCGCCAAGGGCTTAACATTTGAGAACATAGTAATGAAGAACGTAAGGAATCCAATAATCATTGACCAACACTACTGTCCACATTGTTCTTTCCAGGTGCTAAATCGTTCTAATCCTATCTGAACAGCTGCTTTTTTCTTTTTTTTCTTTTTTTTTATTATATAAGAATATCATTTTTTTCATAGCTACTAGCAGAGTGGGCTGAGAACCCAAAAAGTTATCCGCATCTGTGGTAATTCGTTTGTGGTAATCTGAAGCCTTTGGCTGTATTAGGTTAATAAATGAAATGTGTGGCAATTACATATCCTTACAGTAATTTTTTAATGTGATTAGGTAAATGTTAAAAAGTAAACATGTTAACGGATGCTTTGATAAATGCAAGAAAGTTATAAACAATAAATCTGACCCATTGATTTTGGAGGACCACTAAGAATATGCCAGCATCTTCAATGCATAACCATCAAATTAGGTTTTAAGGTTAAATAAAGTTAAAAGATTATTAATTATGCACATTGTCAATAAGTGTAAATATTGAAGTATCATTAACTGCTGAAGTATTATTATTATTATTAACATAGATGTTTATATTTCCTTTGCTGTGTAGGAATATGAATCCAATGTGAAGATTAGTAAGGTGTTGTACAAAAACATAATTGGAACCTCAGTAACACAGGTAGCCATTAATTTGGCATGCAGTAATAGCGCGCCATGTGAAGGTATCAAATTAGAAAATGTGAATTTGAATTATGCAAATCATAAAGCTCAATCTGTGTGTAAGAATGTGAAACGGATACTTGTTGATTCTGTAAATCCCCCTTTACATTGCCAAGCCCCATTTAATTTGTAAGAGGTGAATGAGTCCTCTAAATGCCATCTCTAACTTGTTAGTTTTGGCATTGACCGTCGCTCTACTCTGAATTTGGTTTCTCATTATGAGTTTTGCTGGGGTGACGTTTTTTTTACGTGGGCATGGCTCATGTTCAAATCCCCCTGTTATCATTATAAACCCAAAAGTATGTAATCTGAATTTGGTTTCTTTTTAAACCATGTTTATGTTTCACTATGGTGAATTTGTTTTTTTTTAAAAGAACCTTCATGTTACGTGTATTGAATGTTTGAGATTTTTTTTTTGTGTATTGAATGTTTGAGATTTTTTTTGGGGGGTTTAGTTAAAAATTTTATTTTTTTGTCTTTTTAATTCTCATATAAATCTGGACATAATTGTTATTTTTATGTCAAAAGGCGTATACCTATTGATAATGGACAGATTTAATAGGGGTTTAGTGCTTAATAAGTTTTTTATGGACAGAATTAAATATGGCTGGAATATTCTTAGTAGTCACACAAAATAAATGGCTGTGATTTCAATCATTAACTTCATAGCTATTATAAAGACATCCGTTTATGTGTTTACTTTTTTACATTTACCTAATCATATTTAAAAATTACTTTGATAGCTAACTGATTGCCACAAATCCTTAAAAGAATATATTAAATTTTATTATTGATTAACAAATAAATGGTTGAGCTTCATTTATTTGGTGTTCATATTTTAATTTATGTAAATCACTTATGTGGCAGTGGCAATCACTTAGCTATCAAAGTAATTTTTAAATTTGATTCGGTAAATGTAAAAAAGTAAACACATAAATAGATGTCTTTATAATAGTTAGGAAGATAATGATTGAAATCACAGCCATTTATTTTGTGTGACTACTAAGAATATTCCGGCCATATTTAATCCTGTCCATAGAAAACTTATTAAGCACTAAACCCCTATTAAATCTGCCCATTGTCAATAGGTGTACGCCTTTCGGCGTAATTATAAAGACATCTGTTTATGTGTTTACTTTTTTACATTTATCTAATCATATTTAAAAATTATTTTGATAGCTAACTGATTTCCACTTAAGTGATTAACAAAAATTAAAATATTGACACCAGATAAATGAAGCTTAACTGTTTATTTGTTAATCAATAATAAAATTTAATATATTCTTTTAAAGATTCGTTTCATTTTATCAACCTTTTGAGGTTCACCAACATGTATTTAGTTGCTGTGCTAATTATATATCAACAAAAATGATAAAACATCATTGATTAAAAAAAAAAATTTATAATAAAAGTGAAAAATGTAATGATACCGTTGACTTTTAAATATTTAAGTAATAATAATATGATATTGTTTTTTGAGATTTCCTAATATGATAATTTAACACTATAAGGAAATAGACATGGTCAAATAAAATAATATGTTAAAGGTTTAAAGGTACGATGGAGGACAGAAAAAATAAATTATAATAAAAAGTGAGAAAATGTAATGATACCGTCGACTTTTAAATATTTAAGTAATAATAATATGATATTGTTTTTTGAGATTTCTTAATATGATAATTTAACATTCTCACGAAATAGACATTGTTAAATAAAATAATATGGATAAATGTTTAAAGGTACGATGGAGGACAATCGAAAGAAACTAAATTGTAAAAAATAAAAATGCACAACAATTAAACTTTGGTTTTTTTTAATGAAAAATGCATAATCACAACAACAACCCAACTCTTAACATTCCTAACTTTTTTGGAAAAAGTTTTAACATTCCTAACATTAATCTCCCAATGCTAACTCCATTTGCAATTAAATATTTTTTTGGGAAGAAGAATGTATCACAATTAGAATGATAATTTTCATTGGACTTTCAATATCACAAGAAAATCTCTTTAGCCTATTTGATGGTTTGAATTTAATCTCATTTTGAATTAATATAAAACCACAACGACATGATTTTAGCAATTTGAGTTCAATTTGATGATTATTTATATATGATAACAATTTCTAAAATAAAAATTTTATATATAAAAGAAATTTCTTTATTAATATATATGTTTTTTGTTTAAAAAAAAAATTACATTATCAATTCATATATACTTACATTGCAAAGAAAGAGAAATTGAAGATGATATACTTATGATTTGGCATTTTCCTATGAACAAATAAATAAAATTTTAACGTACTTACTTAGAAACGCCATTAAAAACAAATATATAGCACGTTGAGAGATCCAAAGGATATAGAAGCTATACATAAAAAAAAATTGTAATTATTTATTTCATAAAAGAATTATCTTTGTTTTTAAATAAGTAGTACTCCTTTATATTTAAATAATATATATGAATATAAAAAGTCTATGTGAGAGGACTATGTTTATTCTTGAAACAAATATTTATATGAAGAGAATATTCAAGAAAGGACAAAATTTTTAAGAAAGTAAATATTCACATTATAATACAATATTATAAATCAAAAAAGTAAATAGTTTCATACAATGACATTTTCATCATAGTATTTAACAAAGTATTACAAATTATTTAGAAAAATGAAAGAATGTAAGGACCGCATATGGTAGAGAAATTTAAATTATCATTCAATTAAGATTCACAAATATTTTGATAGACACACATTTGAAATATCATGTTGAAAATTAAAAGTATGAGAAATCACTAATGTAATGTCTCAAATAGTTTTCTAGGAACCTCAAAAAATAATAGATGTATTTTCAAAAGTAATAATGTATTTTAAGTTCATAAAAAATAAATGACATTTTTCTTTCAAAGAGGATTGGGATTGGGATCCTACGGATAGTGAAGTTAAAGAAAGACCTAGAAGATAGACCTAGAAGATAGAAATGAGATAGTAAGAAGTTAAAGAAAGACTTAGAAGATAGAAAGGAGATAGTCACAGGTCGATCTTTGGTTTTCACAAATTTTGAAAGAAGAAAGGGAAAATGACTACTAACTGAGAAAGAAAAATAATTGAGAGAAAAACAAAGTGACTTTTTAACTTACTATGATGGAAGATCGGACCTTCTATCTACGCATTGATGTGTCTTTAATCGGTTTTTGTTGGGTTGGAGGTGGCATAACTATATTACCAGCTTTTTGTTGATCAGTTTTGTTTTTTTTAACCAAAGATTTTCTTAACCATTGTTCAATATACTCCAGCATAGTATCAATAGTTATCTTTTTTTTACTCTTGGTTTCAAATAACTCATTTTATATATATTTAAGATCAAGTCTCAATTGATTAAGTGTGTTTTCAATATCTTCATTTTCATTCACGTTCTAGATTAACCACCTTTCCACTTCTTCTTTAGAACATTCAATTGAGTCATTAAATTTTTTGGCCCAAGAAACCTTCAAGGCATCCCAGTGTTCTTGTAATTTCTCTTTTGATAAGAGAATTGAGTCCATAATCAAGTGTGGGCCCTCCATTTCCTTAGTCAAAGAAACAAGTTTTAAAAGCAAATCACATTTTTTATTATTTATAACGTTTTTTCGGACAACATTTCCTGCAAACACTTAATTCTCTTAGACCATCAAGAATTAATTTGTTTCAAACTAGATTTGGAAGGAGTATTTTGTTCCCCCTATGTATATCCCTTAAACTAAACACTTTTGTCAAAAATGTTCCCACTATTTATTTATAAAAGCTTTCATCATTTTCCAAATCCTTTTAGAGATATCATTTAAAATACAAAACCCTTATTGAGAGAGTAGTTGAATTTGTTGCTAACTCCCATATTTCAAGGATCAAGGCTATCCTTCTCTTAAAGTTATCTTCAATATATTTTATTACATACATTAATAAACTTGATGAACCTTTCAACCTCAAGTTTGTTTCTAGTATATCTCGGGGACTGCGCAATTGTTGAATGGAAGTAATGCGTTCAACAAACAAAGGTCTTGGAAGCAAATCATTTTCCAATTCTTTTTCTTTTTCCTTTAGGATCAAATTCTCATTCTCTATATCATCGATGGAATACTTTAAGGCTTCATCAATTTCTTCATGAAACTCCATGATCTTCGAGGGGTTTACCCCTTGAAAATAAATCTTTGATTTCCATTTTTTAGAAACCTTTTTATTTCTCAAATTTATTTTTTCCATTAACAACTTTTTTGAATTATTATTGTAGGTCACATGGTGCAAAGTGACATATTCATCCTCAAAGACCTCTAGATTTTGGGAAGACATTTCTTCAACTATATCCTTGTTCTTGATCATCCTCTATTCGACCATGTTGGGCACTCCTATTATGCCATCAACCTCCATGTCTTTGGGACTCGCCTCAGCTTCAAGTGCTTCATGTACTTCTCTTTTTCTTTTTATAGATACATGAACAATGTGTGCTTTTTCAACTATCTTTTTGGTGGGTTATTTATCTCCACCATCATCTAAATTTCTGGTGGAATACCTTCTATGTTCTTGACTATTATTTCATGGTTTCTTTTTTTGTTGAGGTATACTTTTGTAACACATTTGGTGAACTTTGGTTTTTACTTATTGATTCTTGACCCCATTTATTATAGTAGTAGTTGGTGTTGGCCAATGCCTTAATATCATCTAGGGTGGTTCCAAGAGTTGCCTCGAGATTATTTTGATTATCTACCCTTCCTTCTTCTAGTTACGTAGACTTACTAAATGATAAGTCGTATCCAACCAAAAACATGTGTGCCGAAAACAAATCGTTAGGATCGAAAACATGAATTGCTTGAACTTATTTTAAAATAAAATGGTCAAAATGAGTAGTGTATTCATCCAAATTAAAAATGTTCTTCGCATACATTTCTCCAACTTTCCAAGATAGTGGGATGAATTTTTTTTTTCTTTTTTCATTGAAGAAATGCACCCAATATTTGTATTGTTTGCATACTTAAATAGTTAAAAGTATGTTAGAATCATAAAATGGTAGTAGAGAGGATTTCCCTTGAAATCCACAAAGTCTAATAATACTGAAATATTCCATGGTTTCAAAAACTCCTTTCTTTGATAGAAAGGATGAAGCTTCTAATGATAGTCTGGATGTTGCAGGACTATGGATAATCTTCTCAAAAGAGGACATGAAGGAATTTTGTACGTCAAAGAGATTGTGTGGGGCCTTGTGCATCCATAACACCAGATACCAGAATGAAACTAGATCCTTCTTGAATTCTATGTTCTTAACTCCGGCAGGCAAGTCCTAAAAAATATGGCAATAAACGATAACATAAATTAGATATGAAGGCATGTAAAATTTCTTGGACTTCATAATTCTACCCAATTGAAATGAAATCTCATTTGAAATGACTGAAACCCAATCAATTACAACATTTCCATGAATTGAATTATACATAATATATACAATATATTTTGGCACTGAGGATGTGGACTCCTTTCCAATTATTCTAGAAAACAACCATGGAAATTCTTTGTATGGATGTTTTAAAGAGCATACCTCAACGTATGTAGAATTAGCATCGTTATTCAATATTGTGATAAATATTTCAAGGAACTCCATTCCCCTGTCGTGATCTTTAGAAAGTCACCAACTTCATCATTTTTGAATGTTGGAATGGGGTCAGGAAGTCTCGACATTATTTTGAAAACTAAAGGTACTAAAGAGTTCAACGATTTTCCTCGTATTTGAGTAAATCTTCTCTCGGTGTCAAATTTATCAGCACACCAGAGGACCAATTCTTTTAAATCAACTACTTCCATGATGCATCCATATAATGAAATCCCTTAGCACATAACCTTGTGACCACTGAAACTGGTGATCTTCTTATCTCAAGGTGTTGACAGTATAACCACAATATAGTTATTTCCTTTTACTTGACATATCTTACAAATATTGTTTTTTGTGAATAGGTGGTTCTTTTCTCAATACGATATTTTTACATCGAGGATTTTAATTTCTTCTTTGATTTTACCATGTATTGCCTTGATTATCAAATGGATACAGCTAGTAATTCAATTTTTCCAATTACACGGTTTGATTTAAGATTTATGGCACATATTTTATGAAAATTGTGTTACTTAATACTGATATTCAATTCATACAAGTGACAACTAATGTGGCGATGGGAAGTAAATTTCATTGTAATACCCCTTGTTTTCCCCAGTTTGTAAATATAACTATAACTAGCCAAGAGACTATGGCAGACTAAATATGTGTGAATGTTTGATTTAATGAACCTTTGTATAAAAGGGTCAATGTATTAATTTTTCTATTATTAATAGAAATTTGATATGTGTGGAACAACTGCTGAACGGGGGGAAGTTTTCCAAGATAGACCATGGATGCTATGAGAGAGATGGTGAAGGGAAACCAAGAATGGTTGAGATGACCCTCAACAGACCAGTACCTACTAGGTGTAATTGTTCAACAATTCTCTAACCCATAAATGAATTACCATTCAAGATGGTAGTTGGAAGGCCATCCTCAATAGTTAATGAGGAGATGGGGTAGGGTACCCATCTATAAGGATTCCAAGCCTAACCACAAAATGGGATTCAAACCCACGCAACCTTGTTGAGGAAGGAAAGAAAGGAGGTAATTCGAGGACAAATACATATATGCAAGATACCGAAGTAGAGAAAACACTATCCCGAGAAGAGAAGAGAGAATACTTCGACTCTAGAGTTGAGAGGATAAAATGAGCAATAAGCTCGTGTTGGCTGTAAGAAGCCATAGGAAAGGTTTCGCTACAAGATTATAAACAAGGTTGGCGAGTGACTGAGAAAGTGCTCATGTAGATCTCCTTGCTTGGAGTAGAGAAAACTGATTGCCAAGATCCTGTGGGAGGAGGAGAATAACCTTCATCCTGACTGTCATGGAGAAAAGAGAATGAATATCTCTTAGAGCATAATGTTCTATCTTGTGGGTGGCCAGAGGTAAATACAATAGGAGTGTTTGTGCTTATGGTTGGGAGGAAACATGCACCCCTTTCAGCAGTTGCTTCACATTTTCTAGTTCTGATAAGTATTTTCATACTATGTGTAATATATTGGATGTGATGATTGAGTGTCTCTATTTATGGTTAAATCTTGCATTATTTGAACAATTATTAGATAGGCTCTTTTTCTTTTGTAAACTGCTATATTTCACAACTTTCAATTTATCTCAGTTTAGCTGCTAGATAGTTATGAGATGTGAATCCGCAGGAGAGATGGGGTAGGATTGACTGAAATTTATGAGTCCTGCCAACCCTTTGAATTTTTTCTTAGCGGTAATGTCAAGTCCAAGTCTGTGAAAGAAGGGAAATTTTCATTCAAACTAACCACCCATCTCACCGAGGGCTCAGGCCCATGTCCTTATCCCATTTATTGCAAAAGGATTTGCGCCTAGCCTTTAAGATTTTCCAAAGGACCCATGTGATGAGGTCCTAGGAACCTTGCACTAGTCTGAAAGGATCTATCTCTTTCATCTTTGGGACTTGGGACTTGTGACTCCACAATCCTCAAAAATATCTGAAGGCTGAAGTCGTGAATCAACGAGGGCCATCGATCTGGGGATCCAATTTATATCTCTCTCAGTCATTAGATCAGACATAGCAAGTGTTAAGAGCTTCGACGAAGTGCTACTTCGAGGGAATGGGAGTGGTATAGCGCCAAAAATCCCAAATGTTGAAGTCACGAAGTTAATATAAACCATTGATAATGGAGGGACACGTGTCCATGGATCAACGATTATCCAGAAGATACACGTTGAACACCTGAATGTCGAACTGTCGAAGTGACATGGACCATCGATCTTCGAATCCTTTGGAATCCCTCCCAGTCGTTGATCTAAGGGAGCCATCCTCAACTAACCAACTAACTGGAAACGCGTGATGGAGAAACACGTGGGCTCTACTCGTCCCCTGTTAATTCTTGACCATTGAACTAGGACTATTGGATGAGTGGGTACGTAGCAAGCGATCTCGTAGTCCGGAGACTTTGTAATCCAAAGGAACCTAGCCAAGATTCTACGAAGTATGAAACCAACAAAGTCATGAATGCCAAAATAAATTTGGGTTGTTGGTAGGGAGAGGACACGTGGTGCTAGATCCAAGAGTCTAGAGACTTGTCTCTTTGTGGGATTTGCGTCAAGAGGGTTCAATGATCTTCGAATCCTGGAGCCTCGAAGTAATGAGGACCGTGAATCTATGGATCCATGTGGATACATCTCAGTCATATGATGGGGGTTGACATGGTTCACCGACATCATCCTGGGTGATGTGGACCTGCAACCAAGGTACCACGTGTTACCCATATTTGGTCGATTTGCATACCCTTTATGACTATTAAAGAACGACATGTGTCAACCCCCTAATGAGGGCACGTTTCAGCATTTGACCCTTGTCACGTGTCAACTTCTGATTCGTTTCTTCTTGGCCAACATGATTGGTGACATGTCTCAAACTCCAGGAGTCTATATGATTTTGGGAGTTCGGAAGATTGAACATAGTATAGCTGAGGAGGGTACAATGTGGATAGTCGATCGTCGAACGTCAAAATCCCAATGGTGAATTTCGATCACTGAAACATTGAAAACTTAGAACAAATATCGTTGACTACCGAAATGTCGAAACATAAGACGTTCAACTCTAAACATCGAACATTGATCGTCGAATGGCTAAGGCCACGTGGCGAGATTTCAAGGATTGGGAAATAGGAGTGTTTCGCGTCGATCGTTGAAGCCCCTGTTTACCATAGGATATTGATGGAGGACGTGGATCGTTGATTTCTCCATTGTTCGATGATCTAGGAAATTTGACATCACTTTTGGAACTTCTGAAGTCCAGAAGTTTCAAAGCGTTGAAACCTTTGCTAAGAAGACTCTTAGCTCCTGGTTTTCAGCCCAAGGTCACGAGGAGGACCCCACTAGTTGGTTTAAGCACATAATGGGAGATGTAAAGTTAGGAGGAGAAGAATAAGATGGCTCTTCTTAGTAAGGGACTAAAAATGAACCAAGGAAACGCGAAAATTTGATGATCCATCCCTAGAAAGGGTATTTAGGGGTTGGGTGTGTTACAAATTGGGATCATATCATGGAAACAACACTTGTCCTACCTGGGCTCATGCACAAGTCACATAAAAATATTATTAGAGAACTTATGGGGTAACACCTTACCTTACCCCTTTCTATAACAAACTTGTATGAACCTCTACTGAAGAGAGGAATGACAGCTTCTATTATTGATAGATGTTTTGGAATTTTGCATTGTAGGTTGCTAGTGTTTCCAAATAAATAGATGACTTCACCTTACAATGATATGTGTTGTTCATGAATTGGTAGATTAGTAACTAACAAAAAATGTTTTATTAGCACTCAAGCAGAGAGTGAACAACATGAGAACTACAATGTAAAGGATGGTGACACATCATGAGTTGGGGGAGACATCCCACAATAGAGAGGAAGAATCTGATGAAAGGAGGGTGGTGGAAACCCCTCCAAATTTGGTCGAAACTGTAAGAAACCTCATGGAAGAATTACAGATTTATAAGGCTGACAACGAAAGGTTGATCAAGGAACAGGGAAAGAAGACATAAATTAATGCATTCCTACTACAAAGTCTATTAGATATACAAAGGAAATTGCAATATGGTCTAGCTTCCAGTCATGTGGACAGACATCATACTAAGAAAACTCCAATTCCACCTGAGATACAAAAGCATGTTCCTAAAAGTGTCCACACCAAGAGTATCACCTCAAATAAGTCCCAACATGGAGCCAAGAGACATTTAATGGAATATTCCTCTAGTGAGGATACTGACAACTACAAGGAATCTTCTAGTGGCAACACTAGTTCTCATTCCCGGATGAGAAGAAAAAAGAGGAAACAATCCAAGGGTCCTGACCCTTAAGAGTTAAAGAAATCCAAACCACCCACCTTTTATGGAGAGATTAATAAGGGGGGAGAAGTAGAAGTTTGGCTACTCGGCTTGAAGAATCACTTCAAATTCCATGACTACTCTGAAAAATTAAAGGCTTGGATAGCCATTTTCAACCTGAATGGGAAAGCTTCCATTTGGTGGGAGGACCTTAGGAATGTGAAAGGAGTCCATGAGGACTTTTCATGGAAAAAATTTGAGAAATACTTCAAGAAGAAGTACCTTTCAAAAAAGTACTTGGATGTGATGACCAAGGAGTTCTATGAACTCAAGATGGGACAACTCACCATAGATGAGTATATCAACAAATTTCTCGAGTTGATGAGGTATGTGCCCTACATAAAGGATTAAAAGGTAAAGATGCAACGAGTTATTAGTGGATTACCTCAATCCTACCAGGACATAATTTAGTTTGATGAGCCAAAGACCTTAGAAGATACTATTTGAAAAGAAAGGTATTGCTATGAGCAATTCAAGAGTAAGACAGAACCCCATGAAGACTTGAAGAAGAAAAAAAAATTAGGATTCAAGAAGAATGGGTTTAAACCTTTGAGATTTAAGAGCCCTGGTAAGAGCTCTAGGATGAGCCTTCCTACTAGAAGTGTGTATCAAAACAAATTTCCATTCCAGAGTGGAAATAAACCATTCATAGTAGCTCCACGTAAGATTGATAACACAAAGAGAGAACCCTTGAAATGTTGAGGTTGTGGAGAGGAACATTTGGTGAGGGACTGTCTACATAGGAAAAAGAACAATGGGAGGGTCTAAAACATCCAAGATGTTACCACAGTCAATGATGTGGCGAGAAGCCTGCCAAAAATTTATGCAGCCTTGGATAATAGACAAGTTGAACACCAAGCTTCACTGGTGGAGATGGAAGGTATGATTTCCAACCATTTTGTTTCCATTTTATTTGACCCCGGTTCTAATTTGAATTATGTTGCCCCTCAAACTACTGAGAAATGTAAATTGCAACAAGTTAATCATGATAAATCATGGTTGGTACAACTAGCCACTTGAACCAAAAGAAAATTAACATAGGTCTTACCGGCAACTTAGTAGTGCTTTGGCAAAAAATGCAAGAGGGACAAAATCCAAGTATGCATGTGTAGAGAAATTTAGGGTTATAATAGTAATATAGTTTTAACTGGGATATTTTCACCTATAACCTTCTTTAAGCATGAAACATGGAAAACTGGGTGTACTCGTGAGGATGCATGCAACTCCAATTTGTATGCCATAGTACCAATCTTTTTCAACACCTTATAAGGGCCATAATACTTTGGTGATAATTTATTATCCTTCTTGTCTTGCTTGAGGGACATATGTTTGTATGGTTGTAGTCTTAAAAACACTCAATCCCCTACTTCAAAACTTCTTTCACTACGATGTTGATATGCTTGTCGTTTCATGCGATTTTGTGCCATGGTCAGATTGTCCTTTAAGATTTGGAGAACTTATTGTTGATGCTCGATGTGATATTCCACCGCTTGAACCTTAGATTTTTCTTTTAGAGAAGAAGTGATGGAAGGAGGGTGGTATCCATAGAGTGCCATAAATGGTGTCATTTTTGTTGCAGTATGAAAGGAAGTGTTACACCACCATTCCACCAAGGGTAAGCATTTGAACCGTTGTGTTTCTTTATCAGAGACAAAGCAATGAAGGTAGCCTTCCAGAAATTTGTTCATTATCTCAATTTTTCCATCAGATTGAGGATGATAGGATGAGCTATGAGCCAATTGAGTACCCAAACAAGAAAATAATTATGTCCAAATATGTCCAGTGAAGATAGGATCTATTTCAGTTACAATAATCTTTGGGATTCCGTGTAGTTTTTGAATTGTCTCCATGAATGTGGTGGCAACTGTACTGACTTTGAAAGGATGAGAGAGTGCACAAAAGTGTGCGTACTTGGTCAATCTATCAACAATCACCATGATGACACTCTTTCCTTCAGACTTTGGTAACCCTGTGATGAAATCCATGGAAACCTCCTCCCAACGCTGACTTGGGATGGCTAGTGGTTGTAAAAGACTTGGGGTCTTAATTGTTTCCACCTTATTTTGTTGGCAAACCAAACATTCTGCTACAAACCTTTAAACGTCAGTTTTAAGGCCATCCCATAAAAATTCCTTCTTGAACCTATGGTAGGTTTTCAAAAATCCCGAGCGCCCTCCTACCAGAGAGGTGTGCAATTCCAATAGTAATTTTTTTTAGTTGGGATTTCTTACATAAATATAAGCGATCTTTGTACCATAGTGAATCATTTTTCCATGTAAATGTATCTAATGCACTGGAATCTTGTTGCAACCTTTGAATGAGAGTCCACACATTTTCATTATTCTTCCATTCATCCCTCACTTCTATTATCCAATCGGGTTGGATGATTGAGATAGCATAGAGAAAGGCCTCAACATCTTCATCCTTTCTTGAGAGTGCATCTGCCACAACATTTTGCTTCCCTTTTTTATAGATTATTTCAAAATCATAACCTAATATCTTGGTCACCGATTTTTGTTGTTATTCTGAAGATAGTCTTTGTTCCAAAAAGTATTTAAGACTATCATGATATGTTTTGACCTTGAAGTTCCTACCTATTAGGTAAGGGAGCCATTTCTTCAATGCATGTAGTATTTCCATCATTTCCTTCTCATAAATGGGTTTGTGTAAGTCATTTCCCTTGAGTGGTCGACTTTCAAAAGCTAGAGGCCTTCCTTCTTGCATTAGGACAACACCAATGCCATTTCTCGAGGCATCACATTCCACAATAAAGGTTTTTGTGAAGTATGGTGTGTTCAAGACATGAGCTTTTCACATAACCTCTTTAAGTTTTTCAAAAGATTTAGTTTCTTTTGGAGTCCATGAAAATTAATCCTTCTTAGTTAGTGTCTTTAAAGGTTCTTTTATTCTCCCATAGTTCTGAACAAACTTGCAGTAGTAACCTGTCAAACCCAAAAATCCTCTAAGATTCTTCAATGTTTTGGGAATCAGCCAGTCCATCATGGCCTTAATCTTGTTATGGTCTACCTTGACACCTTCATGAGATACAATATGACCCAAATACTCTACCTCCTTCAACCCAAAGAAACTTTTGGACGGTTTGGCATATAGTTGTTGCTCCTTTAGTAGTTGTAGCACCTTGTCAACATGTCACACATGATCCTCCCAAGACTCTCTATAGATTAGTATATCATCAAAAAAATACTAACACAAATTTTTGAAGGAAGGGCTTGAAAATGGAATTCATCAACCCTTGGAATGTGGAAGGTCCATTTGTAAGGAAAAAAGGCATGACCAAAAATTCATAATGGACTTCATGAGTTCGGAATGTTGTTTTTGGGATATCTTCTTCCTTCATTCTAATCTGATGATACCCTGAATGGAGATCCAACTTTGTGAAATAGATTTCTCTAGGTAGTTCATCTAACAATTCATCAATGATAGGAGTGGGAAACTTATCTTTAATAGTGATCTTGTTGAGCTCTCTATAATCTGGACACATATGCCATGAGCCATCTTTCTTGAATACCATTACCACTACTGCAGAGTAAGAACTTTGGTTAGGTCTAATAATGCCAACCTCTCACATTTCTTCAACCATGTGCTCAATTTCACTCTTTTGGGCATAAGGGTAACTGTGCGTCCTGATGTTAGGAGGAACACTCCCAGGAATTAGGTGAATCTCATGATCATGATTTCGAGTGGGTGGAATACCTTTGGGAATATCTTCAAATACTTTGGAATGCTTATCAATGATCCCTTGGAGATCTAGGGGAATAGATGGCTTAGATGTTTGAACATATAGTGAGCATAGTTGTGCAATTACACCTTGATGCCCCTTTTCAATAATTTTTTCATGCCATTAGAGCTTATCACCTTACTAGGTTTCTCTGTGATACCTCTTAACTCAATTTCTTTTCCTTCCAATGAAAATTTCATGAAAAGTTCTTGAAAATTATAATCCACTATTCCTAATGATTGTAAGCATTGGATTCCTTGTACAACATCAACACTACCCATGGGTATAGCAATCATTGGACTATTCATTACATATTCCCCCATAGTAATATTGATCTTGTTGCATTTTCCTGAGAAATTGATATTTCCTCCATCTACAATCATTACTTGAAACTCTGGTGTTGGATATACAAAGCAATTGAGAGCTTTGGCTAATTTATAGTGAATGAAATTATGAGTACTACCAGAATCAATTAAGACTATTACCTTTTTCTTTTTGATATATCCTTCGATCTTGAGGGTTTGAGGAGTGCTAATTCTAGCTAATGCATTACACGATATCGTGGGAGTCAACTCTTCAGAAGAAATCGCATCTACATTTTCATCTTGAGATGGTTATTGTTCTTGTTCTTATTCCTATTCACAATCTATGTAGAATAATTTCTTCTCATGACACTTATGTCCCTTACTGTACTTGTTGTCACAATTAAAGCATAGACCTTTTGCTTTTCTTTCCTCCAATTGTTGAGGTGTCAACCTTGTAGGTTGAGGTGTTTTAGAAGAAGGAACATTATTCTCTCGATAGATGTTAGGAGTGGTCCTTCTAGTATCC
>ML802958.1:237964-249009 GCA_009831015.1 Picea engelmannii
TATGTCAACTATAAATGTTTGGCGATATTTTTGTAAAAATATTCAAATTTCTAAGTATTTTATATAGATTTTATAAAATTTTGGCGATTTTTAAGGTAAAATAATTTTATCCTATAAAATTTGGGCGAATCAATTTTAAAATAACGAATCTCGTTTTTGGAAAAAACATAAAAAATTAGCCCATGAGAGAAACTTAGTTCTTAAGTTCAACTTAAGAACTAAATATCAATATAGCATAGAAAAACCTTGGAATAAGTACTCAACACCTTGAAAAGATACAATTTCATATAATAAGTCTCTTCGAGGGGGAAACCTCCTTATACACCACATAAATTTCCCAATAAAAGATGATTCCAAATGAAAATGTCTCCTTGGTATATATAGGAGACTAGGAGGTACAATTACAATTAATGGACCCAAGCCGACATAAATAAAATAGCATTACTAATGTAATATGCCTCAATTAAGGGGTAATGTGCCACTATTTAAGGCTTAACATATTTGCGGACATGAATTCTCATTTGTTCTGGTGCCTAAATTTCTACTCAATTTTGACAACATATCGATAGGCAACTCCCAATGATGAGATGTTTAGAAAATCCATTTCGGTTTGGATGTACCTATGCAGATCCCCACGGTATTTCAGAACTAGATGTCGCTCTAATTCTTTGATACTCAGCTTGGTGTGCAAGGTATGGAAAGTATTTGTGAACTCCGGCATTGTTTGGCTCTTCTCTTGCCGCAGTGTGATCCATCTCATGTATTGGTCTTCATAGTTATCAATAGGATAGTATTATTCTTTGACCGCATCCACAAAAAAAATCCCAAGTGGGCTAGGCCCCATATATTCCATATTCCTCTGTGGAGATTTGCTCCCAGTAAGTTTCCCACCAATGTTTGACATGGGGGGAGAGCCTTGAGGAGTGCGAAGGTGATCTTTTCCTTGTCGTAAAAATTTTGAACAGAGAAATAACCTTCTAATAGATTTAACCATTTTTCTAGGGCATATGCATCTATCTAACCTTCAAATATGGGAATATCAAAATTAACTTGTACCTTGAAGGGAGAGGTCCTCCAAAATGGTCGCTTGTTGAAGATGCGCATGTTGTTATCGACAGGCATTGAAGAATGTGTGCGGAATTCTCCATCGTTTTGTCCCTTTGTTGTGCGATAGCTTGCTCAAGCAATAGGTTAATATAATTTTCTTCTTTGTTGTCTTTCTTTTCTGCCGCCATCAAGGGTTTCTTGGGCGTGCGAGGGTCATTTTTCTCAAGAGATAAAAACTCTAGACCCAGCTGGTTATATTTGGACCTCGTCGAGGACATGTGCTGAAAAATGATCAAGAGCAACTTGCTTTGATACCACTGATCGAGATTATTTTTGAAACAAAATGAAACACTCATGAAATTTTCCAGAAATTGAGAAATACAACAATACTTGATTTCTATTAATGAAATAATTGTAAAGAGACTGTAAAAATATAGAGTGCAAGACTCGCTAGAATGGTGGCAACTTTATCTCTGAGAAGAAATGTGATGGCTACGCTCGTTCGCAAGAAGATGATTACAATAAGTCTCTGAAGGGATTTTTATGATAAAAAATAATGCCAAAACCCTAAACATTCAAAAATGTAAACCTAGGAGATGAAACGCCAAAAGTCATGTGGGCCCCGTTTGAGTAAGTTAGTACATTAACTTCCCGGGGTCGTAACTTTTGCATATGATCTCCGTTTTAGGCGTGTGATAGCCCATTGGAAAGGTTTTTTCAAGAACTACGCATTACATGATCAAAATTTGGCTCTGTCTATAGTTTGAATGTGGTGAGCCAAAAAAACATTGTTTAGGGGCCCAAAATGGCCCTGGAAGTACAATAAGATGTGCTGACATGAAAACATACAAAATAAGCTAGTTGGATTAGGTGGGTGGCCACCAATATCCGCCTGGAATATGTGTAGGGACTTAGACGGCCTCGGAAGTGTAGAACCCACAATTACAAAGAAGTACAGAAGAGTGTGTTGTACTAAAAACTGACAAGAGGAGCTAGTTGGAACATGTGGGTGGCCACCAATATCACTCCATGTCATTACACACGAACCATCATGAAATATATGTAGCCTTCCTTGCTTAGCATTCACATCTAGTATGCATAGTTTTCCTCTAGAAATATTTTTCTAAAAAGAAAATTGTTTTGGAGACCATCCACATTGATAGTTTCAATGTTCACGGAGTCCAAATGTCCTCTTATTACAACTTTCCTAACACAATCAAATGCATATTTTCAAAAATGAGACGTTATATTGTTTTCTCCTCTGGATTACCTTTCCAATGGTTGTACTAATGCCTACATTTTAGTTATAGAATGAAAGTTATGGCTTTTTGAATTTTCCATTTCTACTCAATTGTGCCCTATTCACACTGGTGCAATCTAGCTGAGAGGCCATCTTCTACAGCTGATAGAGGATAATATCTCAAGAACCAAGAATTTTTTTATATCAGATGCAGATAGTATTCTTAATTGTGAGTACTTAGAAACTTTCATATTGATGATCTAATGCTCCAGTCAAATTTTGCGTCAATATGGAATTGTCAACTTTGCCCATTTTTACATTTTCCCCCTACTAAATTTTTAGTAAAAATGAATATATCCCAAATGGAGAAAAACTATAGAAAATTCAGTAAGACAAAGTTATTTGGCTTGTTGAGGAGGTAAGATGTTGAGAAAATAATTTTTTTCCATATTTGTGATCTAGGGTCCCTTTTCCTCTAAAAACCTCAAAAAATATCTAAAAGGCCTCCCACAATAGTGGATTTTGGCTTGTTTCCATGTCTCCATTCCAAACCCCTTAGAATTTGGCCAATTTATCCACCGGATTTCTTCATGTCTGCTCCCTTGAATTCTTGTTAAAATTTGATTAGAAATAAGGCCTTTGTCAAGGAGTACCACAATGTTCTTCAAAAATCATTAATTTGCAATTCCTTGAAAACTGGAGCAAAATTGGCCAATCAACCTCACTGATACTTTTGTACTCCTCACCGCATACCTACCCCTGATATGGAAAATTGGTTGACATGGCATGGCACAAGGCTACTAATGTGATGTTGATGTCCATTTATCATCCCCTAATGCAGTCATGTCACCATCCTTCTTTTCTTTTCTTTCGACACTCCAAGTTTTTCTTTCATTGACCAAACAAATATTTCTCCCATTGTCAAACCCAAAATTTTATTCTACCAATGAACAAACAATTTTGTTCCATTAACAAACAACTAATTTTGGGCAAACTCCATATTTTCTCATCAGCAAACTTCAAATTTTGTCTCATCCGCAAACTTCGAAATTTTCCTCATTGGAGAACTTCAAAATTTGGCTTTTGGTGAACCAAATTTTTTTTCTTTTGGCAAACTAAGAAATTTTTCATTCGGTGAACCAAAAAATCTATCTTTTAGCGAACTAAAAATTTTGTCTTTCGGATAACTAAGAAAAAGTTGTATGACGACGAACTCAATACTTCTCTTCACATCAACAAACTCAAATTTTACTTCAATGAACTCACTTTACTTTACATCGGCGAAGTAAAATTTCCTTTCATCGGTGAAGAAAAGTTTTATTTTCATCAGTGAAGTGAAATTTCTTCAACAAACTTGGAAATTTTTCATCGCCAAATAAAAAAATTTCTTTCAACAAACCAAAAAAAATTCTCTTCAATGAATTACAAAATCTTCTTCAACAAACAATAAGTTTTATCTCATCATCAAATTACAAAATTTTCCCATTGGTGATATCCATATATTTCCATCGACGAACTCCTCTAACTTGGGAATTTTTTACCAAATCTAACATGAATCTAGACCATTGATCTCCAAATCAAATGTGATTTGGGCCATTGATGGGTATATGTAATTTTCAAAGGAAATTGTGTACGTGGATTCGATGAAATCTTTTAACTTAGCTTTGCATAGCTGATTTTTACCCTACACTCATCAAATTGACATTCATATCCAACAATTTGATTCCCCTAAGTGAAACTAAACTCAAATTTTCACCCATAAATTGGGAATTTCTCCCCAATTTACCATTATTCCCTAAATTCTATGCGGATTGAAACTCTACAACAACATATTTATCAAATTTGTGCTGGTCTCTAGCCCATATGAGTCCAATGTTGAAACCTTTTCTCTAATGCCACTCTATGACGTATCTAGCTCCCATGATGAATGTAACGCACCCACTACCATAATCAATTTTTTTGTTGCTTTCTGCAGAATCAGAGCCCTCGAAATATCTACGGAGGCCTAGCGTAAGCTATCTCTTTCTCTGTCTCCTCCCATGTGATCATGGGTCATGATAACAGGTTCAATAACCATGGCGCCTCTCAGTAATTTGAGACTTGGTGCTAGAGAAATGTCGAATCGTTCGAATCTGCAACCGACGAACCCCGACAGGGCTAGCGATTGGCCAATAGGGATGAATCCCAACAGGGTTAGTGAATGGCCTATAGGAATGGACCCTGTTGCGTGGTTGAGTGGAGCATAGGTGGCAAGAAGGAAGCGCAACATGGTGGGTGACGTGACAGGAGACGGGTCCCACTTCACAAGCCACACCATTTCTCCCCCCCCCCATTATAGGCAGAATAGCAAGGGGGGTCCGGAGTTTTCCTGAGCACCGTTGATCAAGGCGAATAAATACTGACCGTTCAAGAGTTGCGCATTCGATTCTGGACCCCCTACTCACCGCTAAAGGCAGAACAGCAAGGGGGCTCCGGAATGAAGCCTCGGCCGTAGATCTGGGCGAATGGACTTTGGCTATTTAGATCTGCTCACCACTTACCCTAAGGTGCATTTGCGCCCTGGCATAAAGTTGACGTCTCATCCCCACATATGACAGTCATTACAGACCCTAAAATTCTCTGAAGAAATCTCATTCGTTCATCGGGGCTTAATCACATGCTAACATCTCGATATTTATAAGTCGAGATTTATCAAGGCGAGAGCCCGACCTCTTGTCAACGGAACTCCCGAATCCCTAATTCTCGATTTCCCGAAATGGGTAATCTCTCGACACGTAGCCTCCCGAAATCAGATGGTCTATAAATGCTCCATGGTTTCCACCATGGAACACCCCGATCTCTCATCATCATAACTCCCAAGTTCTCGATTACTGATTTCCCGAAATGGGTAATCTCTCGACACGTAGCCTCCTGAAATCGGACGGTCTACGACTGCTCCAGGGTTTCCACCATGGAACATCCCAATCTCTTGTCATCAGAACTCTCGAGTTCCCGATTCCCAATTTCCCAAAATGGGTAATCTCTCGACACGTAGCCTCCCGAAATCGGATGGTCTATGACTGCTTCGGGGTTTCCACCATGGAACATCTCGATCTCTCGTCATTAGAACTCCCGAGTTCCCGATTCTTGATTTCCCGAAATGGGTAATCTCTCGACACGTAGCCTCCCGAAATCGAACGGTCTACGACTGCTCCGGGATTTCCACCATGGAACATCCCGATCTCTCGTCATCAGAACTCCCAAGTTCATGATTCCTGACTTCCCGAAACGGATAGTCTCTCATGACACGTGGCCTCCTTTAATCGAATGACCCAAATCCATTTTGGGGATTTTTCCCTTATTCACTGGGGGTTTAACCCTCAAGTATCTCCTGACAGATCCAACAGCTGTCGGGTTTTCCAGCCGAGATCTGACGACTCAGACATGTTCCTAACTTGTGTGCTCTCCCACGACTCCCTAGATGTGGAAAGATCAACGGTCCAGATGTTTTCATGGACCTTGGGGTTCTATGGTCCTGACCTCTTCGCTACCCACGAAGACAAAAAAATTCACAAGGGTAAGGCACTTAACATCCTACTTTCTCCTACCAAATCTATCGGTCATGAGTGACCATAGATTTCCCGATGGAATATCGTCCATCGATCACCACCTATCAAGGTTAAGGCACTTAACTTTCCAACTTCTTCTTCTTATCTGATGCTCGTGAGTGACCACAGATCTCCCGACGGGATCTCGTCTATCGATTCGATACCTATCAGGGATTTCTTAGGGCCTTGCGCCCTCACGTCCTCCTTCCAGGTTCTTGAGGATGTTTTCAAGGAGGGTATCTCTATGGGGAGGTTTACCCAAGGTACTATCTGAGGCAGTTAAGGGTATCTCTCTCCCGAGAACCAAGAGTAAAGTCTAAATTAGATCAGCATGCATATAAATAACAATTTTAAGAGAGCATAAGCCACACGTAGTCTTTCCATATAAACATACAACTACCATTCCTGATCAAGACACCAAACAGACATTCTTATAATGAAGTCATTCACGATTTCATAGCTTATGATCATAAATGTCAGCATACATATATTTCAAGATCTCAAAGGCAAAACACTTATCATAAAGTAACACAAGGGGTTATGCAACTGCTAAGAGGGGTGCTCGTTTCCACCCAATCGTAGGCTCAGTGACTCCCAAAAGATTTACTACTAGCCACCCCCGAGCTAAGACCACGATGTTATGAGACTGTGTCTCTATTTTCCAGTGACCAGGAGCGAAGGTTACTCTCCTTCCTCTCTGCTATAACCCACTCTGCATATCGCCAGAGTTCTCTTCCTCCCCTCACGTCTGCCCCCAATCACTTCTCCCCCACACCTTATCCTCTTGCGAGGTTGCGTGTGGCGCGATTTCCCTCGCATTGGTCAGGCCTGACGGCTCTACGGATGGGCGATTCACCTCCCCATCCCTCATTAATTCCTGAGGATCCATCTACCTACCAGCCTGCGAGACATTAAATTCGGGGCCAGGGAGCTGCTTTTGGTTCTCTGGGCCAGTGAAGTCCAAATACGGTATTGATTTTCGGTGGAATTTAACGCCACCTTTCCAGGTGCCTTCCATCGCCTTTCTGCAGCCATCATGGTCTCTTTTTCAGCATATCCCCTCTCAACAGTCCTACAATATAAATTCATAATATTATTCACATTCATCAACCTTTTCCACAAGGTCCATTCACATCACATATTCACATTTCTGAGTTTGCCACAGTTCTTGGCCAGTCCAATTATTTTTACAAACTGGGGGAAATAGGGTGTTACAATTCCCTCCCCCTTAAAGGAACATTTTCCTCGATGTTCTTAACTTTTAACATGAATTGCATGTTCAGAAGTAAACAAAATCGGATATGTCTGTCTCATGGCATCCTCCATTTCCCATGTAGCCTCATCTGGGCAAAAATGTCTCCACTGCACCTTTATATGTGCAATGGTTCGGTTCTAGAGCGGGGTTTCCTTTCTGTCCAATATGCATTGGGGTTCTGGTAGAAATTCTCCCTCCAGTTTCACCTGGATCACAGACCAGTCAATTATATGATTAGCATCATGTACATATTTCTTCAATAATGAA
The DNA here is from genome assembly GCA_009831015.1 of Picea engelmannii. Lineage (NCBI taxonomy): Eukaryota > Viridiplantae > Streptophyta > Pinopsida > Pinales > Pinaceae > Picea > Picea engelmannii. The sequence continues at coordinate 245,361 of ML802958.1, forward strand.
ACATGGAAAACATTATGTGCTTTTACCGTGGGAGGAAGTGTTAGCCGATAGGCTACAGGTCCCACTCTTTCTAGAACCTCAAAGGGTCCACAATACTGGGGTGCCAACTTGGCACAAGCTCCCATTTTCAGGGAACTCCTTCTAGGCTTAATTCTGAGATATACATGGTCTCCCATTTTGAACTCTCTTGGAGTTCTCTTTTGGTCAACATAACTTTTCTGTCGGTTCTGAGCGACCTTCAGATTTTGTTTTATCTGAGTCACTTTTTGTTCCATTTCTTTCAACATGTCGGGTCCAAAAGAAATCCTATTTACAGGATTACTCCATTTGATTGGAGTATTACACGGCCTACCATAGAGGACCTCGAAGGGACTCATCTTTAAGGATGCTTGGTAGTCGTTGTTGTAGGTGAATTCTACTAATAGTAGGTAGTCTTCCCATTTCCTGGGTTGATGCATTACATGCATCCTTAACATATCCTCTAATATTTGATTCACTCTTTCTGTCTGTCCGTTGGTTTGAGGGTGATAGGCGGTGCTAAACAACAATTTGGTCTCTAAACCAGCCATCAGTGATTTCCAAAAATTGGAAGTAAATTTGGTGTCTCTGACAGACACTATCTCTTTTGGCATACCGTGCAATATGAACACCTCTTTCATGAATACCTGGGCAATATCTATCACCTTGCAGGTTGATTTGACGGGGATGAAATGAGCAGACTTGCTCAGTTTATCCACCACTACCATAATGGCGTCATTCTATTTGGTTGAAGTTGGCAATCTAGTGATAAAATCCATGGAGATGGTTTCCCATTTCCATTATGGGATGGGTAAAGGGTGTAATAGTCCTGTTGGGTGTCGATGTTCTAATTTAACCTGTTGGAACTCTATGCATTCGGCCAAATATTTGGCTATGTCTTTCTTCAATCCGGGCCAATAAAATTGTTTCTGGGTGGCAGTGATCAATTTCTGGTATCCTGGGTGACCAGTATATGGTCTTTTATGTAGTTCATCCATCATGAACCTCTTCAATTCGTCACAATTTGGAATTTATAGTCTATCTCTATAAGTGAGCAGACCTCCTTCAGTCATCTGGTAGCCTTCATATTTTACTCCAGCGGGTTCTTGCTATAGGTATAGGGTCACAGTCTGAATGAAGGGATTTGTCTCCTGTGCATTTCTGACTCTGTTCTTGACATCTGTCTCACAGGTACCCACCGCTGCTAGGTGAATTGTTTTCATGCTTCTGCTAAGGGCATCGAACACCCTATTTTCTTTCCCTTTAATGTGTTTGATTTCAAAATCAAATTCGCTAAGGAGGGCCATCCATCTAGCTTGTCTAGCATTGAGCTTTGGTTGGTCAAACAAATACCACAATCCATAGTGATCTGTCATAAGTACAAATTTTCTTCCCAAGAGGTAATGCCTCCACATTTTCAAGGCATGCACTATGGCAGCCAGTTCTAGATCATGAGTCACATAGTTGACTTCATGTTCATTCAATTTTCGGGATTCATAGAAGATCACACTTCCTTTCTGCATAAGGACTCCTCCAAGCCCTTCCTTACAGGCATCTGTGAACACAAGGAAGTCAGCTTCTGGGTCAACAATTTTCAACACTGGTGCATGGGTCAATAGATGTTTCAGGGTTTGGAATCTTTCTTCACATTTCTGTGTCCACAGGAATTTTGTCCCCTTCTTTTGGAGGGCAGTGATTGGACAACCAATCTTGGAGAATCCTTTTATAAATCTCCTATAGTATCCCTCTAATCCCATAAAGGATCCGATGTCTGAGACATCCTTTGGGGTAGGCCATTCCATGATAGATCTGATCTTGTCAGGATCTACTGCTACCCCTTCCTCGGACAGAACATGTCCCAAGTAATGTATTTGCTTCTGAAAGAAATCATATTTGTTGAATTTAGCATAGAGATGATGCTCTCTTAGCACTTGTAGCACAAGTCTAAGATGCTCTTCATGTTCTTCTCTATTCTTAGAGTAGATTAATATGTCATCAATAAAAACTAGTACAAATTTATCTAAAAATTTACTGAGTACATTGTTCATTAAGCACATGAAAGTGGCAGGGGCATTGGTTAACCCAAATGGCACTACCACAAACTCATAGTGACCATACCGTGTCCGGAAAGCAGTTTTATGGATGTCTTCACCCCTGATTCGGACTTGATGGTATCCCGACCTCAAGTCAATATTTGAGAAAATAGACGCACCTCCCAACGGATCGAATAGATCATCGATCTTGGGCAAGGGGTACTTGTTCTTTATGGTTACTTTATTGAGTTGTCTATAATCTATGCACAGTCTAAGGGTGTCATCCTTCTTTTTCACAAATAGGACTGGTGCTCCCCATGGGGACACGCTAGGTCGAATATAACCCTTATCCATCATTTCTTTAAATTGCAATTTGAGTTCCACTAACTCAGGTGTGCTCATCCGGTAGGGTGTCCTAGACACCGACACCGCTCCTGGTGCGAGCTCTATCGAGAATTTAATGTCTCTTCTCAGAGGTAGACTCGGTACCTCTTCCGGAAACACATCTCTGTATTCTCTCAGGATAGGGTGATCATCAGGGCTTGGTTTATCACCCTCGATTGTTTTCAACACCTGTATTGCATATAGGGGACACTGTAACATCCCGCTCTGGCACACTTAGAAAACTTATTCTTTGAGGACACTTGCTCGCAAGTGATCTGGATATTTATGATGATAAAACATTTATCCTTGATGATGATGCGTTATGATAGATGACATGATGTTTTACTTCTTTGACATAAAACAGGTGTTATTGACTCATTTTTATTGAGTGTGCAGGGTTTTTGACCTGGAATATGCAGAGGCATCGACGGAACCCTTGGACTCTGGATTGAGTCAGGGAGTGTGCTATTTGATTTGATTTATTTACCATGATATTTATCGATTTGATGATATGTTGTTGACATGATCTGACATGATGGTTGATGATGCAGGCTGACGATAGCTTGTCGACCAGACTCACATATGGAGTAAAGGGGCCACACATGATTTCCAGAGAGGTTGAGGGAGAGGTGTGGACAGCAGCCCTGCCACAACCTACTAGCACTCCCGCCGTGGCTCGAACTGTAGGTTAACGATTACCTAGTTCAAGAGGATCCACGATGCCGTGAGGGCAGACTGTGATAGTCGCTCACGATGATTCTAAGGGGCGCACAATAAGGCGGGGGCCTTATTCCTTAAAGCCCTTAGTCTCCCACAAGTTCATCTGGTGGAGTGTTGACTCCAGGGGTTATAGATGTCTACCAATCAGTCAAGTCGACAAGTGGCACCCCTGGAGCACATGGTGCATCCTAAAGGGCACGTCGCGCAAAAGAAACACAAGTTGGCGAGTGACACCCTTGGAGCACGTGGTGCATCCTGAAGGGCACATCGCACAACAGAAAGAAACAAGGCAAGTGGCACCCTTGGAGCACGTAGTGCGTCCTGAAGGGCACGTCGCATTGATGGTGGTGATGAGACAAACCTAGATGACCCTAAAGACCTTAATGCCTGAAGAAATTCTCAAAATGACTCCCCTAATTAATTGTCGCCCAGTTCAAATCTAAACCTAAATTTAAAACATCTCTAAGATAAAATTTTGATAAGCCCTAAGAAAA